>CAIGRR010537557.1:0-12175 GCA_903798365.1 Fraxinus sp. 1973-6204
TAAATTTATAGATGTTCTCCAAATGATAGAATGTTCTCTTTAAAAATAGAGAGTCTCTTGGAGATACTCTTATGTAGTTAAAAATTTAATTTTCAGTCACAACTTATTAAATTAATTGGTCACATATTATTTCAAGATTACAGTTCAAAAAATTTGAGCCATTCACTATTGACTTCATTGATCAATGATAAAAAAAAAAAAATACAAGTCACATATTTTTTTTAATGGAGGTCAAGTAAAAAATTATTCCAAATTTATTGGTCACGGGTTATATTGTCAGTCATAGATTAACGAATTTAAAGATCACAGACCCAATCTCAGTACACAATCAATAATGGTCACAGATAGACCAAATAGTTGATCATAGACACATCGTCCCATATCTGCCGCCACCGCCACAGCAACACAACACAACATCACCACTATCAGCACCACCATCAAACGAGATCTGAACCTACCAACCCATCACACACTCCACAACTGGTCAAAAACCACAAACCCACGTCGCCAATACCACCTCTCCGCATCCACATCACACATACCCACTACCACTANACCACCAACAATAACAACACAACATAACACAACACCACGAACACAACATCACCACTATCAGCACCACCATCACACGAGATCTGAACCTACCAACCCATCACACACTCCACAACTGGTCAAAAACCACAAACCCACGTCGCCAATACCACCTCTCCGCATCCACATCACACATACCCACTACCACTACAACATCCAACCACAACTATCAACACCACCACCCAATAGATCTGAACCCACCACACACCACAACTGTAGTCAAACACCACTACAACCAGCATCAACACCACCACCACACCCCGACGCAACACCATCACCACAACTCCGCTCCATCGACCGCCGTTCATTGCGCACACACACACACATAGAACGTACACACACACTCGCCGTTCACTGAACGAATCTACATCACACACACACACACACCCCCACCGTTCACTGAGAACCCACAACACACTAAACAAACCTACAGCAGCGTCATCGCACCCGTCGGCAGTAGCAACGTCGTCACGACGCTGCTCCGTTCAAAGAGAGGAGGGAGAGGGGAGGAAGGAGAGAGGAGAAGAGACAGAAGAGAGAGGATGATAAATGAATAGAGTTTGGGAAATGAGATTTAAATTTGATGGGGTAGGTGGTATGGTGGGTATATAGATTAATCTAATTTAAAATATTATTATTAATATTAATTGTGAAATTAAAACATTTTTTTATTAATAAAGACAAAACTTGATTTTTAAAAATGTCTGATTTTATTTAATTACCTCTTTTTCTTTCTCACTTCACTGATTGGAGTGGGACATTTAGGCCCATGAAGAAAAGGTCAATATGTTAGAGATGGGCCTTTGAATAGTGGGCCCAACGTATAGTGCTTGTGTGGGTAGCAGGCTCAAAACAGAAATAATCTTGATTAAATTCACATGTATACTACATCGTTGATGTGGTTAGAAAACTTTAGTTATGATGCTGTGAATACGTCAGCAGTGAGATTTTTTTATCCTGCCTATTGGGGGGTTGGAGATCAATTCTGTACATATCTTGATTCGCACATTGTAAGATTATCGATTTAAATTGACCATGCACAAGAATTTTTGATGTCTAATTTAAATTTGGTGGGGTAGGTGGTATGATGGGTATATAGATTAATTTAATTTAAAATATTATTATTAATATTAATTGTGAAATTAAAACCTAATTTTTTATTAATAAAGACAAAACCTGATTTTTTAAAATGTCTGATTTTATGTAATTACCTCTTTTTCTTTCTCATTTCACTGATTGGAGTGGGACATTTAGGCCCATGAAGAAAAGGTCAATATGTTAGAGATGGGCCTTTGAATAGTGGGCACAACGTATAGTGCTTGTGTGGGTAGCAGGCTCAAAACAGAAATAATCTTGATTAAATTCACATGTATACTACACCGTTGATGTGGTTAGAAAACTTTAGTTATGATTCTGTGAATACGTCAGCAGTGAGATTTTTTTATCCTGCCGGTTGGAGATCAATTCTGTACATATCTTATCTTAATTCTCACATTGTAAGATTATCGATTTAAAGTAGCCATGCACAAGAATTTTTGATGTCTTGAAAGCAGTTTTAATTTGGACTTTACTCTTAAGAAGTAAGATCAATGTTTCAACATAACCAGTGAGCTAAACCTATCGCGGTAGTACTGTTGTTTGAATTGTGTTGATATCAAGTAAGGACGTACTCTTTTTTTGAGGGACTTGTTACGAAATCTTATTCGTTTAAAAATATCGCAAGTGCCCGAATCGTTAACAAGTAGTAAAATAGATTTTGAATTCAAGTATCGTACCTACCGAAATTATACTAATTTAATTTCGAAATAACTTAGCCTTAACTGAAATTGGGACTTATTTTTCGCACTTGTAATTAGTCAGATGCATGAATACGGTGGAGTCTCATCACCCACGCATTGTCATTGTCCTTCCGCAGTATCCTACTCCAATCATGTTAGAGCTAATATATTGGTTGGTAAACGTCCACTTAATTTTACGACATTTTCCTCTTAAATTCGTCACATAACTTAGAAAAGTAGTGTTGTGTGTCGACTCTTCTGCAGTGTGACATTGAACTCGCAAGAAAATGACTTCTCTAAAGCAGCACACATACCTACCAGTAGAAACAATGATTGTTTCAAAGGAGTCTTTATTTATACACAGTAATAATAATAATAATAATAATAAAAGATCAATCATTCATATTTTTTATGAATAGTAGGCTGCGGCTGAATCTGGACAGGACAATTAGTTTATTTAGGTTAAGAATGTGGGAATCGGTTCGGTACAAAATTAGGGTAAAGTGACTTTTTGGGTCAATTTCGACCAAAGATTCAAACTTGATCCGATAGTCAAAATATGGATATAAATAGGCTAACTTGTTCTACTCATCGAGTAAACCGTTGCAATATAATTGGAATAACAAATCCAATTTCAGATTAACGAGAAATTACGGTCCAAAATTGAAAAAAGGAGGAAAACTGATTGAAAAATTGTCCAATTCCGTCGTTCGCCTAGCGCTCGAGCGGTGATACTGTTACTCAAGCAACAAGAGAGCAACAGAGTTTCTGTTTCTGACATTTAAACGACGTAAGGGCAATTGGAAGCTATAGCAAAAGTGCGACCCTTGGCAAAATGTTGTTGAGTTTTGAGATGTGTCACTTCATTTACAACATCTCCTCCTCTATAAATAAGACCCTTGAGACGTTCATTATTCCATCCCAATTATATGCAATTATAGCATAACATTTAATTCATATTTCCCTAGTCAAAACTCTACATAAAAATCCGTTTTCCATTTCATTCAAGAATGAATACAAAGACAAATTTTCGATTCGTTGTTCTTGGGTTTTGAAGTGCTACAAATATCAGAAGATAGTTGTCGTATCTTGAGAATTGATTAATATAATTCATAGACGCTATTGCAGGCCATAATCGACTTAAAGACAAAGAGTTCAACCTTATCTGGACTTTGCATCCATTTCTCTTGACGTTACTTTGTTGTCATTCTTTTTCTTTGGTACTCATTTCCTTGTCGTTACTATATTCAAATTTTTATAAAGTTGATAAGTTTGATTTTTGATTTTAAAACCTGATACATCACTCAAATTCATTACTTTTCAACAAAGAAGAAAAATAATACTGCTTTATTTCTCGACGCCAGAAAATACGCCAAAAAAATTCTAATTACAGAAAAAGTTGTCATTTCTTACAGCGTGGTAGTTCATGTACCAACAGCATTTCTAGACTAATGCTGCAAAAATATAAAACCAACAACCGCCCACTGAAGGCCGACCCATAAAAACGTAAGAGGAAATTAAAGTCAAAAGGGTAAAATTCAAGACGTAAAAGTTCTGTGATATTTGTGGTTGTGACTTTGATTAATGGTTCTTGTATCCTCATGCACATGACGGAGGGGTCCCAAATATACCAACGAGGTATTGACTATTTAATTGATTGTGCTATTTAGTTAAACAACTCGTCCACTATTCAATTAATTAGGCTATTTAATTAAACTTCATATTAGGCCTGCATTCGATCCATTAACCATTTGGTCTATTATCATCTTTCTAAATATATGTGACTTTACTTTACAAAAGTTGGGCATTCTAACTCTAACCAAAATCCCCTTTCTTGCACTCCTGTTATCTTTCGTTCGACTGTTAGTTTGACCGTCGAACTGCAAACGGTCGTCGAACCCTTTCACGATCGATGGCCTTTGCCTCTTAACGAAGTGTTCCAATGTGCAAGTGATGTCTACATAGAGGGAAGGTGATGGAGATTCTGTGGGCGCATTTTTTAAGGCCGACACATTTATTATCTACACCCATTACATTTCGAATCCACGAGAGTGATTTGGAAGGGATTGTATCATATTAAATTAGATATTGAAATAAACTCTTGTATACATATTTTTTTTAATCTTGTATGATTGTTTTAACTTATCATACCAAACATGTTTTTATATTTTTATATTTGTGTTCGGCGAATGCTCGAAAAGTACTTATATATAAAATAATATATTTTGTTGGTTAAAGTTGGAATACTCCGAGAAATGAACAATATTCTCTGTGTATGGACGAAAAGTAGATTACTTTTAATTATAATTTATTTAAAGTAAGTTTAAAAAAAAAAGTAGAGTTGAACTTGTCCAAATGCATGAATGTATCATACAGTTGATAATGATCACTAAATGGTTTCATTTTCTTTAGACATAACCCAGTAAAATTTTTATAAATCAGTAGCGATAGAATTTAAACTCAATATTTTTTAAAGCAAATAGCTCCATAGTTGGGTAATTTATTGCACTAATTATAGATTGGTTAAAAATAAGTTCATTAATATTTTTTTAAATATGCATTACTATTGAAGGAAACGTATATTTTTGCAGAATTAATATATCTAAGAGCCAAAGAGACTATTTCTTGAAAAATTCCATGTGGACACTTGTGTCCAAACTTAGCAGGAGGATGGGACTTTGCTCGATCATGTTTAAAGGATCATTTCATTTGTGGTCAGTTCATCGAGTTTTAATGAGATTTCAAGTAATTAATTCTAAATAATCTTAAGCTGAGTAAGACATACTGTCAGATTTCAACCATTTTTCTTATTCTAGAATTGCCAGACACGTGTTGTTCTTTCACTCACAACCATGGTATTGAATGTCGATCTCATATACATTTCCATCCATGGCGGATTTAGAATTTTGAGTGGACACGAACTATCATTGATCATTGACGGCCGCAATATTAATCAATGTCGTGAATTGAAATTATTGATATCGTAGTTTGAATTGCAAGTGTGGTTGTACGTTATCTAATGTTTATCGAGTAACAATTTGAAATTTGAAAAATGGGTCCAATTATTTACTTTCTTGGTTCGATTTACTAATAATTTCAGTCTAATAGTAAAAAAAAATGACTATTTTAAAAGGTTGAATTTTAGTTAAGAAGATTTAAAAATAGGTCGGGAATATATATATTACTTGATAAAATAACATATAGCACTTGTTACATTAAATGCTGATATTCACCAAATATCATAGTGGTCAAGTGTTTCATGATTCCAATGGAGATCACAATTTCAAATCTTCCAATTGTACTTATTTTTATAATGCCTATATGCTCCAAAATGGTAATAAATATTAACCAAAATAATTGCGAAAAGGATTGCTATAATTGAGAGTTGAACCCAAGACTCTTTTTTACTTAGATGGCACCCAAACCCATTGAACAATTGAAGCATTTTGTTAATAAAAGGATTTTTTTTTCTTTTATTTATCATCAACCCCCATTATTTTTTACATCTTGTCTATATGGACAATTTTCGTCCAAAATGTTCAAAATGAGGCAAAAAAGACACATTTATCTCTCGTACTTTTAAATAACTAAAATAATTAATTAATACAAAACTTAAACAAAATATTTGCCCATATTTTCAAAGCACGTCGGCAGAATATTTGGATGAAAATCATAATTAGAAAAAAATATATTAATTAATTAAAGGTTAAGCATGATAATGCGACGAGAAAAGGTTGAGGACATATTATTGAAACACTCTCCTGCAATTAAAATGTGGCGCGTATATAAAAAATTGTTGTATAAATATAATTACTCTTTTTATAAACTCTTAATTATGTAGTCCAAGGAAAAATTATCTCTTAATAATATTTTAATGTTGAATGAGGATAAGGTTAAAATTTTCTAGTAGGGATCAAGAATGCTACTAAAATGAAAGGTTGAGGATGTGGATGCTCCATTTTAAAAGTTAGGAACAAAAGTATAATGCACATTATAGATTGGGGATATCTGCTGCTATTTACTCAATTTTTAACGAAGGTAAATCAACTGCAAATACTACTTGTAATAACAGTGTCACGCGACTCATATCGTTCAAGTTCACTTAATAAATAATTGTGAATAATAATTAGAACATAGATTTTTACATCACATTATCAATCTGATTTCTTTCTTTTTCACGGTGTTTGACTGATTTCTTTAAATAATCAAGGAATGGACCTAAACCATTTTTTTGTTACAAGGTTCAATGTATCAACTAATTGAAAGGACAAAAGCTTACTAGGTGCAATTAAGTTCTGATTTTCAATTGCCAAATTGGAATAAAAATGGCTGGATTTGGGCATATTCATTGCTCTCTCTCTCTCTCTCTTTTTTTTCCCCTTCAAAAAGTCGATTTTTTCATAAATGATCATTGAATCTTGAAGAAGTCAAGCATCAAATATTGTTAGCCAACTAGCCATGGATTGTACTAATTATAGTGTATAGGCAACTTGATAATTTATGTATTTATATACTTTGGCACACTGGTTTGAGATTATACCACAGCATCAATTGAAAATAATATGGTTGAAAGTTTTAATTGAGTTTCTCTTAACGCTTTCAATGAGTTTTTTTGTCGATCAATAAATTTACTTATAAGCAAATTAATTTAAGAACTTGATTACATTTTAATTAATCAATGTAATCAGTATTTTCTATCACTTTGTGTGGTCGAGATAATAGAATTACTTAACATAGTTTGAACAATAATACATATATACATAGACATCAAAAGCCTTCTCCAATTTATTTATAAAGTGAATAAATGACTAAGAAATTTTAAATTATATAAAAAAAATAATCTTTTATCAAGAAAGAACTCCATAGAAAATTAGATGTTTATGGGAAATAAAGAATTAACTGAAATTGTGGTATTGTTGTTTTGTTCCTCGAGAGAGGTGAATATATATGCATTGCATTTAAGTGTTCCTTTGATATTTTTTTATAAACTTATAAATTTATTAAATTTCAATATCTGTCAAATGTTTCAATAAATCCATAATTACTATTCATTTATTATTGCACTTTTTTTATCTTTTTCTTTTTCTTTTTCTTTTTTATCATCAACTCTCCATTAATTTTCACATCTTGTCTATATAGACATTTTTCGTCCAAAATGTTTGTATTGAGGCAAAAAAGGCATAATAAATATAATTACTCTTTTTATAAACTCTTAACTATATAGTCCAAGGAAAAATTATCTCTTAATAATAGTTTATTGTTGAATGAGGATAAGGTTAAAAGTTTCTAGTAGGGATCAAGAGTGCTTCTAAAATGAAAGGTTGAGGATGTGGATGCTCCATTTTAAAAGTTAGGAACAAAAGTATAATGCATAGATTGGGGATATCTGCTGCTATTTTCTCAATTTTTAACGAAGGTAAATCAACTGCAAATACTACTTGTAATAACAGTGTCACACTACTCATATCGTACAAGTTCACTTAATAAATAATTGTGAATAATAATGAGAACATAAATTTTAACATCACATTATCAATCCAATTTCTTTCTTTTCTACGGTGTTTGGCTGATTTCTTTAAATAATCAAGGAACAGACCTAAACCATTTTTTTGTTACAAGGTTCAATGTATCAACTAATTGAAAGGACAAAAGCTTACTAGGTGCAATTAAGTTTTGATTTTCAATTGCCAAATTGGAATAAAAATGGCTGGATTTGGGCATATTCATTGCTCTCTCTCTTTTTTTTTCTTCAAAAAGTCGATTGTTTCATAAATGATCATTGAATCTTGAAGAAGAAGTCAATCATCAAATATTGGTAGCCAACTAGCCATGGATTGTACTAATTATAGTGTATAGTCAGGATAATAGAATTACTTAACATAGTTGGAACAATAATACATAAATACATAGGGCGGAGCCAGTCCGTTGAAGTAGGGGGTCCCAGAGTCGAATGGTTGGGGGCCCATGGGGGTTCGGGGACAGCATCCCTGATTTTTATTTTTTTTAAAAAACATTATCTTTAAAATGAGGGAAGTTGATACTTTGTAATGGAGAAATGAAATAAAAGAATATAAAGTAATGTACATTAGGTGAAGACTTAAAAGATGGTAATGTTTTCATGGAGATATGTCTGTAATCGACAATTATTTTCTGGGCATCTATAATTCTAATTGTTCAAACTTCAAAATTAGAAGTTAAGACTTAGGTTGTGTGCGCTACTGGCATTTTCAACATGTTTTTTGAAACTACTTTTCTTTTTCCAATTTGAGAATCTATCGACAACAAAAGAAATACGACTTGAATTAAACAGATAGCAATACAAGCAAAATAGTGCATTTTTTGCTATACTGTATTCTAGCCAACTAGGGCATTCATCGTACCAATTAGTAATTTTAGGAATTTTACTCAAGGTGAGGACAATGATAAATACAAAAAAAATTAAAAAACATTTTGTCAAGATCACAACTTTTCAATTACACTTTTCATCAACATTTATCAAAATTTCTTATAAATCTGATTTTAATCCCTACCAAATAGAGACTAAATGTTTATATACTTTTTCCCAAACAATAAACACGCCTGTTTAATTTCACGCGATTAGGGGGAAAAAATGCAATTGTGCATGTTGCTTTTTCCAAAATTGCAAGTTTGATACAAAGAATTGATTTGACTTAACAATATTTCATTTTTTATTTTTCAAAATTTATAATTTGATTGAGCATTCTAGATTAATTTGATTGAGCATTCTAAATATAAATATTCAAACCGATTCATTTTTATTTTTAAAACAAAAGGTTAAAACTCAAGATTATATGTCGCCCTCATGTTAGACCCTATCTAGGGCTTACTTTTCTCAACATGTAATTAATCAAATGCATGAACATGGCTTGTTTATCAGCCGTATCCTACGCACTCATATCAAAAATAATATTTTAATTGATGAAAAATCTTCGTCTTTTACAATGTTTTTCCATTTAAACTTTATCGTAATTCAGAGGATATTATCGTTAGTTGACTTTGTTATACTTTGACGTTAAATTAGACAAAAAAACATCTACAATATTTGTGTTTTCAAATTGAAAAGTTAAGGATTTGCTGTTTTTTAATTGTTATTGAAAACATATTTAATCTAATACTTTTGAAAATATATTTTCGAAAACAAGAATAAATTTATAATATAACTCAAAATACATTTTTAATGTTTTGTTTTTTCACTGAAAATTCCGAAAAACACTCCAAACATGAAAAACAAGCTTTTAAATAAAATTTTATAAATTAAAAATGTTGCCAAATAAAAATATAAAATTCTAAAAAATAAAATGTAAAGATTTTAAAAAAATAAAAATCAAGAAAATAAAAAATAAAATTATAAAAATTTCTAAAAATATATATAAGAAAAAAAAATAAAAATAGTTCATACTGTTAATAATTTTTTACAACAAATTCTAAAAAATATTTGAGTGAACCCGGATAAAAATGCTCTTAGTCTGCATCATTAATTATAATTATAATTTTTATTTCATGTATTTTATAATTAATTTATTGTTTATTGTTTATTGTACTTTTGTATCAAGAAAATATTGGAAGATTCACCAAGTTCAGAATATATTACTACATGATAATATATTAACATAAAATTGTTTTATTTTTACTGAATAATCAAATATCATTGAATAAAATGCCATAAATTTTTTTTTTAAATTTCAAACAAAACTTGTTTTCTAGTTTTCTATTTTTAAAAAATAATTCTTCAAAATGACACACTAAAAGCATTTTTAAAAATTTTTAAACAAACCCTCGAAATAGAAAATTACATTTTGAAACTTCTTCTCAACCCTCTTTAAGTCTCCTAGGAAATTTTATTTTCAATGAACGGATTTCGTCCACTTGTTTCAAAATGAAATGAATTCATTTTTTGTTACAAATTGATATATTTCCCAGTCCAATTCTTTGTATGTGGATACCTCGAAGATGCATCATTGGAATTTAACAAATTTGACCATCTATGCTCAAATTGAAATTTCAGATCCTAAATTTATTTTTAAAGTTTTTGATAATTGTTTATAAAATAAAATTTCATAACGTTCCATACATTTTGTGTACTGCTAATGTTTCCATGCAATGAGCATGACTAGAGGTGACATTTTACTTGCAAGAAAATGACTTCTTTGTTGAGGTACTATTCACCTAGCCAGCCATTGAATAAAAGCACAAGAAAAGTGATGGGAAAAAAAATTATTGAGAAGAAAGTCCTTAAAATATGTTTCATAGCTACAATTAATTGATTAAAGGATACAAAAGGGTGACAAACAAGTCGAATCGTTCGTTGGTTCCTGTCGTCTCATCTCGTCATGAATCGAGCCAAGTTCGAAAGCTTTTTCATGAGACTAGTATAGGTGATTAAGAGACATCAATACAACGGTTTTGCTACCGGTACATCAAGATGTACATCGGGGTGTACACCCCCCTCACATGGGGGTGGGACCCACTTGTGTAAAATATTTTTTTATTATTAAAGTGGTCCCATCCCCATGTGAAGGGGGTGTACACCAATTTTGCCAGACTGCTTATTTTGATAATTTTTTGTTTAAAAAAATTGTTGAAGGAAGTATTTTATAAGATTTTGCTACCGGTACATCAAGGTGTACATCGGGGTGTACACCCCCCTCACATGGGGGTGGGACCCGCTTAAATAAAAAAATAATTTATGTAGTGGGTCCCACCTCCCATGTGAGGAATGTGTACACCCCGATGTACAAAAGTTGATGTACAAGTAGACTTTTTGTCAATACAATATCCAGGATCACACTCCTTCGGAGGTGGCCGAGTTGGTGGAGCTAGCAGGTGAACGTGAAAATTGAAGATCGCGAGTTCGAATCCCCTACTAACACTTTCTTGGTCGAGTCGTCGCAGCGAACTTGCCTAAAGTGGTTTGCTTGTGTAGTTTGCGGGCTACTGCATGCATATGGAGCGAGATTTATCAAGTGTTCACTCATAATAGTCGAATCTCCATCCCTTCGGAGTGGTCAAGGCTCCGTTAACAGATAACAACGGTGGGTTCCATTGTCATAAAATATATATATATATATATATATATATATCCAGGATCACGAACTACTTTCTCTCAACATTTTTTAGTATTTAAGTGAGGACCGTGGGATGGTGGGCCGTATCTGAATCTTGACAAGACAATGAATTTATCTAGGTTAAGAAAATTAATATTGCTTTTTGTATGGTATCAAACCATATTACAGTAGAAGTAAAATATTGTATAATTTCGCCGCCAAAAAAATATGCTAAAAACAGAAAGTGTACAGCAAAAGTCTTTATTCCCAACAGTGTGGTTGACTTGTTCATTAACCTTAAAAAAAAAAAAAAAAAAGCGAGAGCAAAACTTGAACTTCGAACAAGATAAAGACTTGAACTATTAAAGGCGAGACAAATATATTTAGCCCTGTTTGGTACCTAGATTTTAATTTAAGTCAACAATTAATTTTAACCACATATTTCATGGATCTCACAACTTTTTAACCAAATATTTCATCAACTTTTATTAAAATTTGCTCAAAAATTAATTTTATTTCCCATCAAACAGGGGTGTAGACATAAAAAAATAAATAATGGGTCGGGTTAATTTAAATAATTAGCCTAATTAAACTAAAATCTAACAAGCACATAAGATTTTTAAAAGTCCAACCTACTTTTTTCTTAAAATTCACAATTATTCAATTATGATCAATTTCATTGAATTAATTGGGTGATTACCAAAATTGACCACGAATTTTCCCTATAAATAGGGTCGATGG
>CAIGRR010537593.1:0-7500 GCA_903798365.1 Fraxinus sp. 1973-6204
TTTTTGGGAAGAAAACGTTCAAAACGGCTAAAAAGCCGTTTTGAGTTTTCAATACAATTTTTTTTTTTTGGTGTTTTTAAAAACTTGTTTTCAAAAATGGGAAAGAGAACGAGTTTTCATCGTTTTGAAAAATCGAAAACAGAAAACGACCCGAAAACACTAAAGAGAACATGCCCTAAAATAGTTAAAATTTAAAAAGAAAAAAGAAAAAATCAAGATGGGGCAATATGTAATTTATCGAAAATGATATGCTAAAATTGTAAATTTCAGAAAAGTACAATCCGATCTTCTGAAGGGAAGGGATCCGATAATTGTTTTTCGTTCTAGATCTTCCCATTTTTCTTCTCTCCATCTCTCTAATTTATATTTCGGCAATTCGAACAATCAATCAATCGAAGTGAGTAATAATGGCGACTCGGTACTGGGCTGTGTCTCTCCCCGTGGCGCAAGGCTCCTCCGCATCCGCCCTCTGGAGTCGCCTCCAGGAATCCATCTCCAAAAATGCATTCGACACACCCCTTTACAGAGTAATATTATGTTGAATTATATAATTTCATGTACCCCGAGTTATATATTTCCGAAATTTTATTTTTATGATTTCTATTTTGCCAATTATTGTGATTTTAATGATTTTTGCAGTTTAACATTCCGAATCTTCGGGTGGGCACGCTAGATTCTCTATTGGCACTCAGCGATGACCTTTTGAAGGTTAGTTATTTTGGGTTTTCAACTTTTTGTATTCTGGAATTTCAGCTGATTTTATTACATTTTAGAGTAGTTTGAGAAGGACTTTTTTAAAAATCTGAAACTTCATTTTTATATGGCAGTCGAACAACTTTATTGAAGGGGTGTCTCACAAAATTCGGAGACAGATCGAGGATTTAGAGAGGGTTTCGGGTGTGATGGGTAGCTCTCTCACAGTTGATGGGGTGCCTGTTGACTCTTATCTCACTAGGTAAATCTTCACGCTTACTTGTTTATGGATTTATTTAAATTTTCAATTTCTTTTTGGTGTAATTGAATTTAGTGAAATTCTGTGACCTTAGATTTGTCTGGGATGAAGCAAAATATCCGACAATGTCTCCACTTAGGGAGATTGTGGATGGCATTCATGGACAAATTGCCAAGATTGAGGATGATCTCAAGGTATATTTATTTCCTGTTTATTATTTTATATTTTTTAAAAATTGAATGTGGATGTTGTCATGATGTTTCTGAGTTCTGGAACTTAAATTTGTTTAAGTGCTTTCCAATTGTGATAAATGTGTGACTTAGAGCATGTTCGTATGGTTTATTCTTAAAAAATAAGCTCTATTATGTGACGTTGATATAATGTCATTGGCTAAGGAGTGTAGAAACGATTTTTTATCAGCTTATCTACAGAATGATTCTGCATTTTCACAATTAGTACAAGAGACAAGTCTCTTTATCTTACTTTGGTTTTGCACACGAATGTAGTAACCAATACTCCAGCCAACTTAGGTTGATACAAGCCAGTATAATGGGAACATTGAAGCATCTTTTTCCACTAATCTCAAGCAGCAGAATATGATCAGTTTCTTTTAAATGTTCCATTAACTAACTTGTAAATAATTGTTTCATGCATCTCATTATCAACAATACTTCACTTTTTCCACTGCTTAGCAACCTTGTATTTTTCACTCAATTCAGCCTTGTTTTATTTGATCTTTTCTTCTTCTAAACTTTTGTTCTTCTTCCAGCCATGCATGCTGTCAAGGTAGATGCATGGCTTGTAAATCTCGGTGACTTTTGTTGAAACTCTTTCTTGATATGTTACGTATCAGGCTTGTAAATTGTAATGCCTCAGGTTCGTGTTTCTGAATATAGCAATGTTCGCAGCCAACTAAATGCCATAAACCGGAAGCAAGCTGGAAGGTATGCCTATGTATTTTGTGAGATTATATACTTCAGCTCATTCAATTTAAGCAAATATATTCTGCACTCCTTGAGCGTGCTTGTGTTTTATGAGATTATTAGCAGGTTGTCTTACAAATATAATTGACATTGTAAATACTATTATTAGTAGACAAAAATTGCCCCATACATCTATATAGTATATAATTTTATCATAATTTGTTGCCATAATTTCTTATGCAGCCTGGCTGTTCGTGACCTGTCCAATTTGGTGAAGCCACAAGATATTATTGCTTCAGAACATTTGACAACCCTACTTGCAGTTGTTCCAAAGTATTCACAGAAAGATTGGCTATCAAGCTACGAGGGACTCACATCTTATGTAGTAAGAACTCCATTTTCAATATCTTCCGCTACCAATTTACTCTTTCACTCTTGCCCTGTATGATATCCCTTCTACATGTCAGCTCTCAATTCCGCTTCAATTTTGAATTGGTGATATGCTGAACGTAGTAAAGATGCATCAATTCTGCATTATTCTAAGTGATACTAGTACTGACTAACGCAATTACATTAAATGCTGTTTTTGTCCGTCCAATGGATAATTGTTGTTTCTTATATAAATTCTACTTTTTGATCAAACTAATGTTTTAGGTTCCCAGATCCTCCAAGAAGCTACACGAGGATAATGAATATGCTCTATATACTGTAACGTTATTCAAGCGTGATGCTGACAATTTTAGAAACAAGGCACGCGAAAGAGATTTCCAAGTGAGTGGTTATACAGTATTCATGGTCGTGAGAACTATTGACTCTCTCTCTCTCTCTTTGAGAGTATATTATGTAATTCAATGGAGAAATAGTTTATGTAGGTAACAGTAATTAGCGATTTTGGATGAAGTCCTGATGAAACGTTTGTTGTTTTGTGATATAGATTCGTGATTTTGAATATAATCCCGAAACACAAGAGACCCGGAAGCAGGAGCTTGAAAAACTTACGCAAGACCAGGAAACATTAAAAAGCTCTCTGTTGCAGTGGTGCTATACCAGTTATGGAGAGGTACTCTCTATTTGCTCTGGAAAGTTCTAAAATTTTGTCATCACTTCCAATTTTTTAAACCATTTTCACTACATTTTGAACCTTGGTTACTACATTTTCATTATAACCGAAGAAAAAATGGATTGTGCTCTAGGATTTTAGAAGTATTTCCATGGGCGTTTTATCTTTTTCTGGAAGGATATTGAAGTTTATGATCTTACAACTGATGGAAGGTTGTTCCTGAGAAATAGTTTACATATTTTAAAAAATAGTTAAATACAACTCATCTAATGTTTTGCCAACCGTGTCTGACTAATATTTTAACATAGTGTGGCACATTTGATCTTCAGATATGGCTAAACTTGGAAGTAGTCAAAGCACTCTCCTTTTATGTCCCATTACGTTTGTAGACAGATGAGCAGGTTTGGTTAGTGGTTACCACACTTTCTAGAACTGTGAATCAAATTTGAAACTGACATACCCCTGTTTACGTAGTTTGTTTTCTTCTTTATTTGTCATTTCCTTGCTCTCTTCAATTCTTTTCTAGGTAGTTTTTTTTGTTAAAATTTTTTTAATCTCTATCGTGGATTCTGTTGGAAGAGAGGCCTTATTGAATTCATTTATTGCAAGCTTAATTGTCTGTAGAGCTGTTATTTCTTGTTAGCGATAACAAGGATTATGTAATGAACGAACAATACCTCTTGTTAATAGTGAGTGAGATGAATGACACAATTTGAAATAGCGATCACAATAATATGACAGATGAACAAAGATTTTATTAACAATTGAGAGAAATACAAAGCATAATGTGTATCTAATACAATTCTAACTCTCTCGAAGTTATATGAAAGCCATACAAGTTGTGGATTATATATATGACCTAAAAGAATATGTTATGGTTGGAAAGACAATAAAAAACGAGCCAAAAAAAAGGAAGCTTTTTTTTTTTCGAATAACACCGCCGCTTGGGTGATAGACGAGCGCCAGATTGATGCTTCCAATGGTGCCTCAGTGTTGAGTTTCAGAAAATAATTCAATTTTTCATCCCAATTGGCCCCTAGGCGCCCAGTTGTTGCTCCGAACTTCAATTGTTAACTTTAATCCCTCTTGAACTCCATTTTCAACCAAAACACAAAATCAACATGGGAATTTGAGTCACATATTCAACATTTCTAATGGAGAATAACTTTGACAATTAACTTATAAGTAGAAAAGATCTCAGCTGGGGTGTCGAGAGCAATACTGGAGGATTAAATCATTCCACTCGCAAACATTTTTCTTACAAAATACAAAAATGCATCTGTTTTTTATTTTGCTTACTTGTCTCGGAGGTACTTAATTATCTTCTTTCTTGGTTTAAAACCTATTTGGGCACTGAGCTTATGGGTTTGTCCTATTGCAGGCCACCAAACTAATTCTCTTATGAAATTTGCAGTGAGCTTCCAATTTTTTACCCCATTAGTCACTACACAACTCAGTTTTTGAAAAAGAAAGATCTTGCACATGGCGAATGGAAATTCTATGTGGAATAATTTTAGACGTTAATCGGAATAGTTTGCCACATAGAATAAATTATTATTGTTAAAATTGAAGAGTCTTGCCAATTTACAAAAAAATACATGTTTTGTAGCCCACTGAACTAAAATCAGATTTTGGGGAATAAAATACATAAAATGAAGTTCCATGTGCACGTGCAAGTTCTAGTCCAATTTAACTTCTGAAATTAGTTCACATAGAATTTCCACCATGTGCAAGAAATTCGAACTTTAGTACTGACTTCGTAAGGAAAATTAAGTTCGGGCTGCTAAAATTGGGTCACACCCATAAGTTCAGTGCCCAAATAGGTTTTAACCCCTTTTTTAAGAAGTTGATTATGAAAAGACATTTAGAGAGAATACCTCCTTCTAGAGGTACATGGGGGCACCAACTTTACTTTTATACCATAAAATGGCTTGATATAATTATAGAATTTATTGATGAATATGCAAAAAATAAGTATATCAACTATCATTTCAAATAAGGAAACTTCTTTGGGTTTCAGTATACTTCCCTTTAAAATTCACCTCTTGGCCCCATCCGGAAAACTAAAACAGATCTCAATACCTTGAATTTCATAATTTTTTATTTAAAAAGTTTATGTTATTTATGATCACCTTTGAGTATCTTCCATATTCGTGACCACGCCTTAATGATGGCAAGAATCCTGGAGAAATGTTTATTAGGCATCCATATTCCTAGGTGTCTACAATAACCATCTTATTTTGTCTTAGATTAGTTCCATTCAGTTCTGATCATCACACACAATACAGGGCTATGTACTGCTTTTACAATATGAACCACCCTGAATAATTGTATGATTGGGATCTATTGCATTAACTAATAGTTCATTTTTTTGCATGTGCATTCTAGAATGTCTGTAAATTTTGGGTATTCAATGGAAAATTGTGGTTGCCTGATTGGCCTGCAGGTTTTTAGCTCCTGGATGCACTTCTGTGCAGTACGAGTCTTCACTGAAAGCATTCTGCGATATGGTCTGCCACCGTCGTTTTTGGTAATTAATATTCCCCTTCCCTGAATAATTTTCTCCTGACCTTTTTTTTTTAATACTGTTATCTTTTGCTGTTACTTAATCTGTGCTGAGAGAGAATGATGTTTTGTTTCAGTCTGTTGTGTTATCACCATCCGTGAAAAGCGAGAAGAAAGTTCGTTCAATTCTTGAGGGACTGTGTGATAATTTAAACAGGTACCATCTTTGATTTCTTCTAAGCTTTTTTGTTCTTTCATGTACTCTAAGCAGCCTTTTATGATAATATCCCACAACTGTGATATCATGGATCAATGTTGTGAGTCTGATTCGAATAAGTAGGCCCTCTCCTAGGTGAATTTTTATGTCATGCAACGTGATTTAGAGCACATCTATAGTTCGAAATACCAATTTGTCTGTTCACAATAATTTAGGCATCTAGGATAGATTGAAAATAGTACTAATTTTCATTGACTGCATATAGTTTATTTTGCAGCCAGAATAAAAGAATTTGGGATGTTAACTTCTTGCCATTGTATGAAGGATTGCGACAGAAAGCTCTTAAGGAAGGACAAACATATTTAAAGCTTTTTACATGTCATAAGTTATATTACTGATAAATGAATTGAGTGTTGGGGATGAGGACTGGCAAATTTAGTTCTCTTCTTCTTTAGTCTAATAATATTCTCCTTCTAGTCACATCTTTGATGGTCTCTAGGATGCAAACTTTTGACAGTGTACTTCTGTTAATATATTTTGTGTAACTGCAGCACTTACTGGAAAAGTGAGGAAGACGGAGGAGGGATGGGCGGCTTTGCTGTAGATGCTGATGCATATCCTTATGTCTCCTTCACAATAAATCTTATTTAAGCAGAGGTATGGCATTGCGCTGTTCATTTTCCCATTGGCGTGATTTTAGTGGTCTCCAAAAAAATAAGGACAGATCCGGCTTTTGTATAATAGAGTAAATTATTCAATTCGTTGCATTAAGTACACACTCCTTCCCAATCCTCCACTGCAAACTTTTGAGTCTGTAGATGTATTTCAAATTGTAGCAGTTTTCGTGATTGTCCATTTATGTTTGGTCTTCCAGTTGTGTTTGAGCCACAGCTTTAATGCATGGTCAGCCCTGAGTTCTTTAATAATATATTGGTTGATCCAAATTAATGGTAGCATATTACCCTTGCATATGTATATTTTTGGCTTCTCGTACTCGTAGCAGCATCTACTTGTGTGGCAAAGAATAGTAAGTAGAAAATAAATTGGCCATTATATTATGCAGTGCTACATACTGAAACTGAACATGATCAGAATGGACTTGATTATCTCATTTTGTTGGGTTATCGACATTCAGCACAAACACCACACAATAGTCTGTATCTCCCACAATGGATTATAGCACAATAACATAGGGGTTTGTAACGATGAGGCTGAGATTGTATCTTTATATTTGTCAACATGTGATGGCCTTGCTGTGCACGTGTAGTGATGTATTCAATGAATTTAAAATGAGGAATCACTGCAATGGTTGGTCTATGACAAAGGATAATTTTATGGGAGAATTGTAGTCAAGGTACCAAACATTTCATTTAGTGGTAGACTTGATCCAAATCTTTCATTTGCTTCGATTCGACTAAACCAAGCTCGTGGAGCTTGTTTTAATCTATACAGGGCGTGTAACTTGTAAACTAGATGCTCACTGCCCCTTTTTTCATATTCTCTTGACTGCTCCACATAAACATCTTCACTTAGCTTACCATGGAGAAAAGCCGACTTGACATCCAGCTGAAAAATCTCCCAACTCTTCTGTGTAGCTAGAGCAATACTCATCCTTACTGTATCCATCCTTGCCACCGGTGCAAAAACTTCTGTATAGTCCACTCCATGCTTCTGAGAGTATCCTTTAGCAACCAAACGAGCCTTGTACTTATCAATCTTTCCATGCTCATTATATTTGGTTTTGTAAACCCACTTCACTCCTATTCTTTTGGCCCCGGCTAGCAGCTCAGTGAGTGTCCATGTTTGGTTCTTTTCGATGGATTTGATTTCACTATTCATAGCC
>CAIGRR010537593.1:10000-12216 GCA_903798365.1 Fraxinus sp. 1973-6204
AGCTTTGATTTGTCAGGCCCAGTGGGGGCTCTGATACTAGATTGTTGGGAACTTTGATCTAAAATGAAACTAAGAACAAGAACACAACAAGCTGCATGGAATGACATAGTTTTATTAACAATGACTTTGGCCTAAAAATACACGATCTTAACAAAAACGAGAAAGCAGCCTACTTAGCAAAAATAAAGCCAAGTGGTAACAGAAACTTGGAACAATTCAAATACAAGTAGATGTCCCTAAAGACTAGGACTTTCCTTGTAGACCAGAATATTATTCAAACAAAAAACTGAAGTACACTCCTTCAGTCACCAGCACCCTGATACTTTTGCATCAATAGTTCTCGAAGATATCAATGGTCGGAGAATCTAGTGCTGGTGGCTGTCGAAGAAGGTGCCATTCTTTGTAGTCTTTCCATGCCAGACATCTAGAGTTTCTTTTTCTAGTGCAATTGGGTATTTGGGTATATCATATATGTGAGTTTAAAAGTTGGTTTTGAAAGAAGTAAAATGTGTTTTTCCCTGCGCAAGGGAGTTGCAGGATTTGAGGTGGTGGTAGTGCCTGATTTTGAAGTGACGTTGGGGTTGACGTTGCTCTTCTCGGAGTAATCAATGGTCGGAGAATATGGAAGTGGGTGTCCAAGAGCGCTGCCATTCTTTGTAGTCTTTCCATGCCAGACATCTAGAGTTTCTTTCTATGTGCAATTAGGCATTTGGGTATATCATATATGTGAGTTTAAAAGTTGGTTTTGAAAGAAGTAAAATGTGTTTTTCCCTGTGCGCAAGGGAGTTGCAGGATTTGAGGTGGTGGACTATGCCTGATTTTGAAGTGGCGTTGGGGTTGACATTGCTCTTCTCGGAGTAATCAATGGTCGGAGAATATGGAAGTGGGTGTCCAAGAGCGCTGCCATTCTTTGTAGTCTTTCCATGCCAGACATCTAGAGTTTCTTTCTATGTGCAATTAGGCATTTGGGTATATCATATATGTGAGTTTAAAAGTTGGTTTTGAAAGAAGTAAAATGTGTTTTTCCCTGTGCGCAAGGGAGTTGCAGGATTTGAGGTGGTGGACTATGCCTGATTTTGAAGTGACGTTGGGGTTGACATTGCTCTTCTCGGAGTAATCAATGGTCGGAGAATATGGAAGTGGGTGTCCAAGAGCGCTGCCATTCTTTGTAGTCTTTCCATGCCAGACATCTAGAGTTTCTATGTGCAATTGGGTATTTGGGTATATCATATTTGAAAGAAGTAAAATGTGTTTTTCCCCGTGCGCAAGGGAGTTGCTGGTATTAAGGTGGTGGTGGTGCCTGATTTTGAAGTGACGTTGGGGCGGTGGTGGTCGGTGATTGGGTGGATGGGGTGGTTTTGCGGTGAGGGGGTTGGGGTTTTTATTTTTTATTTTTTTCAAATTTTTTATTTAATAGGAAAAAAATGTGTTATATTCAGAGTGCCCTTTCTTTATTTGGGGAAAATTATTAAATTTTTAATTCTAGGGTCAACTGACCGTTTCTGAGGTCAAACTGAAGGAAACTGTTAATTTGGACTTGAACTGCAAATTTTTTAAAGATTTGGTACTTATGGTGGTACAAATGAAAGGTTTGGGTCAAGTATGTTAATAAATAAAATGTTTGGTACATTGGCTGCAATTTTCCCTAATTTTATCTCCGCCAAGTTTATCACCGATTTCAAGTCGATAAATCTTTTTAAGGCAGAAAGATAAAGAAAATTTTGAATCAATTTTTATAGTGGGCTATTGCCAATTGAGCTATTAAAAGGTTCGCCCCAGGAGTTATCACGTGGTAGATCATGTATTTATTGGCTATTAAAAGTTTCCACGTGCAAATCACTTAATGAAATCTACTCTTTTGGAATAGAGCCAAATGGACTATAACTCTTTAAAAAATTGTGCTTTTGTCTAGTTGCAAAAATTGCATGGGAGAGTACATGAAAATCCATCCAAAATCTTTTGTTTTGATCCGTTTTCTTCGAGGTAAATCGTAACAAATCAATTCATGTCCAACTCCATGTCATTTGAACTCGATTAACGCGAACACAATGCTGCCCATTTCAACTTTATGACCGGTCTTCAAAAGAGATAGGGGAGACTAAAATAAACATCAAGTGATAAAATGAGAGGCAAAATTATTGTCAAATACATTGAACTCGGCTCAAACACTATCCCTGTATACTAGACCATATATCTATATGAATTGCTCTGCAGAG
>CAIGRR010537596.1:0-11187 GCA_903798365.1 Fraxinus sp. 1973-6204
TTTAAAAATAAGCTTGACACAACTAGTGGCATTATCAAAGTCCATTTCCTGATTTTATCTATTATATATACGATAACATAACCTTAAGTTTAAAAAGAAACAAAAAAAAAATAAAAAAAGATTTTGTTCTGCCTGTGTCAGGGAAAAATTTTTTTTTTTTGATTTCCTGCGCCCAGAAGACCAAAATTGTACTTTTTTATAACTAACAAAAAACGTCTTTTAACATATCTAAAAGTTAAATAACTCACATTGTTTGTTTTTTTTGTATCAAGAAAACATAAATCAGAAATTTTAATACATAAAGAAATTTTAAAGTTCGTGGCTTTTGTTTGGCAAAAGTGCGATTCGTTTGAATACATGTAAATTCATATAAAGTAATTGTAATGATTGAGTTAATTGAGAGACTACAAAAAGATAAAAACTATTTGAATTTTGTTCNTAACTCACATTGTTTGTTTTTTTTGTATCAAGAAAACATAAATCAGAAATTTTAATACATAAAGAAATTTTAAAGTTCGTGGCTTTTGTTTGGCAAAAGTGCGATTCGTTTGAATACATGTAAATTCATATAAAGTAATTGTAATGATTGAGTTAATTGAGAGACTACAAAAAGATAAAAACTATTTGAATTTTGTTCATATACCTTACACTCGTTAAAACTATTATTGAAATTCAAAATTAGGTAACCATGTTCATTCTTAGTCGTACCTTTGTCATTATTGAAAAAATACAAAATACAGGACTCTTACGATATATTGTTAAATTTGACTAAACAAGACAATCGATAAACATTTGTTGCGTGCTTTCGTCTTCATCCTGTCAATTATAGCAACATAACAAAGATGCTTTTAATTCATTGAATGATAGTATTTAATTTTGAAGATTTTTTAGTAAGGAGAGTTAAATGATAGGAGGTAGAAGCACAAGAAAATTCAACTAGAAGAACAAAGGGCAAGCAAACACAAATTATATTTGGTGATTGCAATGTCTAAAATTATGGTAGTGCATGGTAACTTTACAATTCGTTGGTCCCACACATAGATTTTTCTTTACAAAATTTGGAAATTCTTGAATAAATATCTTTTGAAAACATCAATAAAAGGACAAGATATTCAATAAAGTATTAATATTTAGAAAAGAAAAGAATGCATCGCTCAATGAGTGACAAGTTTGAATATAGTTTCGCATAAGCAAATTGTTGAAAAATGACGCCATAATAATTTTTTGTTTTTGGTTCATAGAAAGAGTCATTATATCGAGTGATTTACTAAGAAGTACTCATTGTATCATTAGACAAAAAAAATTAATTGACATTAAAATTTTCTCAAGTTTTATTAGAGATTATCCAAAAAAAAAAAAGAGAAGAAAAATTACTAATTGTAAGAAGGGAAATTGGCAAACCAAACTTCGATCATTAAAAATTGACAAATCTAAGGTTTTATTTTTTTTTCAAAATATGCAAAATATTAAAATTTTACGGAAAAATCATAATTCAATTTCAATGTTCCCAAGTAATCTACATGAAAATATTTAAAATTTTCTATAAAATAAATAAATTCAGTTATTGACTTGTAGCCTGCAGGATTAGGTGTCAAATGGGTAATGTCTTTATCAATGAAATTTGATAGGCATATTTCATTTTCCTTCTTCATTTTTGTTAATTATGGTTACTTATAACATAGTAAAAATCTGAATAATTAAATTTACGGTAAATAACATTCGCCATAGAAGGTTGTCTAGTCTCGAGTCCCCCACAAAACATTTTATCATAGAGAGAACATAGAAAATAACGTCATTTGAACATAGTTTACGACTTTTATGACGTCATCATTTTCGAAGAATAACTCTTTTCAAAATTTCACACAAAAATGAAATTTTAACTAAAATATTTGTAGTTCGTAAAGTTTCAATACATGAGATATAACTAGGTACAAAGAGCCCTTGGCCAACCCAAAGCTACACAATATTTTTTTATTTTTTTTATCTGGAAAAATATGAAATTTTTTTGTTTCAGAGGAAAATAAAAATAAAAATAAAAAATTACAATGAAATTAAAGAAAGTGGGTGGGGGGAGATTTTATATACCTCCACTCCACATGCCATTGTCCTTGAGGCTTGAGTTTAAATCCTAGATTCCACTTTCAAGTTGCAATCTTGTAACCACTCACAAGTGGAGTTGTTGGGGGTAAATAATGCATTGCAAATGTCAACTCATTTCACATTTAACTTTTTCTCTAAATAATTTAAAAGTTACTTTTAAACATATTTTTTTATTTTCAGACAGTTAATCAAAAATTAACTCTTTAAAAATTTATTTCGATTTTTTTTTTCTTGATCAACAAAAAAAATAGTATTTGATTTAAGATTACTTATTCTCCTCAAATTTTCTTGGAGAAAATGATTGGGATGCTACCATAAATGAAGCCACAACTTAGTACTGACATTTAATTTTCATATATAAAAAAAAAAAAAAAAACTTTCGTGGTAGGTCACCTAACCTATAGATTTGTTCTGTATTGGTCATCAACTATAAATTTGTTTCATTTTGACCATCCAACTTGTACTTGTATTACAATTTGATCACCCAAATTATATATATTTCAGTTTAACCATTTGTCACTATCTATTAACAAAATTGACAGATCTATAGGCTAATCGACAAAATTTATGACATGGTAAATGAAAACTACGCCGTGGGCTAATGGAACAATACAATATTCATATACACATCGCTTGCTTGTGAAAGACTTGCTATTTTAAAACAGAAAGATAAATTCTCTTTTTAACTCAGAAAAATTATGTAGCCGAAAATATAAATTAAGTCATGAGTTCCGTGACCAGATCATGAAATTCACTAGTTTTAATAATGGTTATAAATCAAATAAAAATAAAAATAAATTGATTAATCAAATTATAATAAATTAAAGCTATACGACCCAAACATGTAAGTTGTTTCACTTCCGGTTAAATTTTTCGAGCATCAAACAGACATCATGTGACTGCGATACGGAAACAAAATATGCAGATTTCTGTCTGTACACTTTTGCACCCACAAAAACTTTTATAAAATTTCATTTATTTGTTTAGAACAATTCCAATTGACAATACTTTCATTTGTTTTCCATGTTTGAGCCATATTTTCTGATAATAAATTTTTTGTAAAAAGTGATTTAAAAAAAATATATTTAGAAATTAAGAAAAAATTGTGATTTTAATTTAAATTATTTTACTAAAAAGATATTATGTAGAAAATGAGATTTTAATTTTTTTTTTTTTTTATGAAGTGCCTCTCAAATAGGGCACGAACTTAACTCTAAAAATGAGATTTTAATTTTTTTTTACTTTTCTTGGTCTTGTCACTTTCTCACCCTTTTCTGGTAAGTACGTTTTGTCATTGGATTATTAGCATAATAAATCTTAGAAATTCTTAAGAACCGACCTTTTTGCCATTTTATTATAAAGTGGATAAATATATTCAAGAAAATTTGAGGGGAAGAAATAGAGAGAGATATGCTGCAGTTACACAGCTTTCGACCATGGATTTCAACCGGAAATCCCAATTTGATTATGAATTCTTCTAATAAGAGGTGACCCATTACTCTTAAATTCTCAATGCGTTCAAAAGATTCAATCTTTATTTGAATATGTGTATGTGTGGATATACATATATATATACATACATGTATATGTGAAAATTTCTGAACCAAAGGCTCGGCGACAATTGCACATACGTGATATGTCCATGTGTAGGTCGATTTTGGATAATTGTGTTGGTGCCAGAATACCGATTTGAGCATTGTATTACATATGTTTGCACGTATGCATTGTAAAAATAATTTTGAACAGTGATTTTCGTCATGTTCGAAGCTTCAAAATGAATCAAGACTCCAAGAGATGAGTTGACGACAGCAGGGCAGTATGGTTGATATTTGTGGCTATGTGGAAGTCTTTTCTCGAATTTCGTGCTTCCTAAGATTTCTGCAGTTAATAGAGCTAAGAAAACTGAAGTGCACCTAGAAATGGATACTTATAACAGAAAGTCTTGATCAAGATTTAGATTGGTGTAGCATTTGATCAAGTGGTCTTGTTTGCTAAGATGAATAACCAAATGGCTTCCATTTTGTGTATTAACTTTATGTTCGTGGGCATCCTTAAAATATTTAACTTAGTGTATTTTAGATAGTATATGTCATACATGCTATTAATCATTTTATCTAGCACTTTTAAGCACAAATTCTTTAGTCAGAATTCTTAGCTCTGTAGCTCTGTATTACTATTGTAGATATCGAGGCCATAGTCTCGCGGAAACTGATGATATTATGATAACTTTTAGAAAGTCAAGGCCGCATTGTTGTTGGTGCATCCCAATTTCAGTTTTGCACATACACAATCTGTCAATAAAAAACAGAGGTGAGATGTGCTCCAGGTCCTGCTGTAATTTTGCTGATTATTCTCTTATATATTGTTAATCAGTGCATGTGATATCTTCTTGATGGTTTATTCTTTGCCAGGGAAATGTAGGATCAGTTACAAAACCACAGGGAGGGAGATCAACCATTCAATCAAGATTAGTTTTCAGAACAATGTGAATGCTGAAATTTTGAACTTGGATAAGAAAAACATTTATCAGGTGTACATATGAGAATAAGTGGCATCATCCAAAAAAAATAAATAAATTAATTAATCATATTACAAGTTTCCCAAATCAAATTTAGTTTTTTTTTTAAAATGCGAAAAAAAAGTTGTTTACTTGATTGTGGGATTGATATGTGTTTTGGTTGATTGTGTAATCTTTACTCATTTCTAATTTTTAGGTATCATTATTTGTTTACCCAAATATTCTCTTGCCAATTTTTCATTGCTTCATTGTAGTTAATAGACGTATGACTTGACCTCTAACTGATGAAGATAAATTTCTCGAGTAAACTATACTGAAAGCTAACACAAATAAAACTCTCACCTCATGCTCCTGATCATCATGGATCGTGTTCTAATCCCTTTTCCCCTGTTTCCTCAATGCTGTGTTGGCAGCACGAGAGTAAGGCATCGTAATTGGGAAACAGATTAATTCTAGTATAAATGAATTTTTTTTTCCAATCCCAGGTCAAGGTCCGAATTCCATAATGCTAAAGACAATGCAATTATTCTGTATCTGTTTTTAAATCA
Organism: Fraxinus sp. 1973-6204; assembly: GCA_903798365.1. Taxonomy (NCBI): domain Eukaryota; kingdom Viridiplantae; phylum Streptophyta; class Magnoliopsida; order Lamiales; family Oleaceae; genus Fraxinus; species Fraxinus sp. 1973-6204. The sequence goes on from CAIGRR010537596.1 coordinate 5,167, forward strand.
TGTGTTTCTGATTAGTCATTCAAGTATTTTTGATCCCCCATTTCCCTATGTTTTGTTGAGAATTGTGAACCTTGTATTTCATCACAGTTTACAGATTAAAGATATACTGATAACTTCAGATCTACATAAGAAATATGATATATATAATTTTATTGATTGAAAGAGAAAGGAGATAAAACATGTTACCGATGCCTACTATCTGTAGTAGTTTTGAGGTTATATGAGTTGGTATTTTTTCTGAAGATGAACTAATGTTACTGTGCTAAACTTCATTGAAAACCAAATATAGTCATTGCGCTCACGTGTTTACGTGTGACACATATTTTTTTATTAGAAAAGACACTGGATTCCTTACTTATTTGTTAATTCCTATCACTTCACTGGTCCAGTTTATTATAAAATAATCAACCCATAGAGAATTCATAGTGTGAATTATGTCAAGTACTTGAAAACTGGGGGTTAAAAAAATTGAGCCATTTTGTTTCTTCAAAAAAAAAATGAGGAACTTATCCTGATGTGGCTTTTTTGACTTGCTAATTACCCTCTTTACTAATGAGAAGTTTATAATCCAAACAGTATTAATTGCATTTTTAATGAAACTTGAGGATAGCAAATGCATGCTTTACGATTTTTGTTTATTTGTTATTCCACTTCTAATTTCTCTGACAAGAGACAGAATTCAGTTTTTCTTTATGATACCCCATTGATGTTCCAGATTTATTGACGTTCTTATGCTACATTTTTCTTAAGCTTGTTTTCCTGTACAGAGTGTTTGCTTTTAACAGTTATGGGTTTTGTATGCATGTGGAGTGTAACTAATGATTAATTGGTATCACGGCATATGCAGGATCATTCAGCTAAACTCATAATAGCATCCCTGTTGTCGTACTTACTAGTTAGATTTGTACATCTGAATGCCAAAGATACAATGGTGAATGTACTTCGAGAATTGTTCTATATAATTCGAACATTTGCAGCTTCAAGATCACCTTTTGCTTGCATATCTAATTCCTTGGACAAACCAACACCACTTCAATTGGAAGTTTCTTTGCCTTCACTGCAAGATATCAGATGGAATTTCTCCCGGTTAATCTATTTATTCAACACCCAACTAGAGAGAAATGTTGCCACGTAAGTATATCCAAATGCCGCTTCTCTCTGTATATTGATTTAAAAGTACTGTATGTTACATGGCACTAAGGTTTTCAATGACTTAACCTCGAGGTTAACCTAGATAGAAAGTTGTTTCTTATCGCGAAAGTGTAGATAGATTAGCAAGTGACCCTTATTTATCCTACAATTCTAACATGTCTGATTATAGATCGAATTTAAAAAATAAAAAATAAAAGGGGGCTAAATACTTTAGTAGCATGCTTATGAACATAGTAGCTGCAAAAAGGGATTATGCACTGAATATTGTTACTAGCATTCTGTTAAATAATATGAATGGATCTGACTTGTTTGAATGCAAGAAAATTCTTAAGTCCTGGTAGCTTGTACATTATCAATGATAACCAAAAAGGCAAGAAGTTTCAGTCTTTGTATGACAGTACATGTCTTGAAAGTTAGCCAGCCGACCTGGAGAGTTATATTGATAATGACCGTAGATTCTGTGCCATACCCCTTTATTTGACAATACAACTTAGACATTTTTACATGTGCTTTCTCATGTTGAGTTGACTTTTTGTATTGATCTTACACACTGAATTATGTAATATCTATTTATACAGGTTCTTCCTCGTGCTTCTTGTGGCATGCTTCTCATTTGTAATCATTGGTGGATTCCTCTTCTTTAGGCTCAGGTGAAGTACACTCTTATGTTTCTGAAAACAAATTGATGAAAAGCATTGATTTGCTTTTTTATGTGTAAGTAATGCTGAATAATTTGCATTCCTTTTTTTCTTTTCTTTTTTTTATTATTATTATACCAAAATAAGAAAAAGTCCTAACTGTGATGCAGAATGTGATTCTGCTTTTTTCTGTTTTATGATTTAGTCCTTTTAGATATTATGATATTTTAAAGAGACCTAAAAGATAATCGGTATCACAGATAATAACTGTATTATGTTTTGAAACTATAGTTGAAACCTTCAAAACAAGCACAAGAACCTGTTTTCTAGTTCTGGTTATAAAAAAATAAGGCTGCAATAGATTCTAGTGTTTTCGATTATTGTGAGGCTGCATTGTGGCTTTTCGTTCGGTTCTTTTTTGTTTTGTTTTCGTAATGAATGAATTGGCTAAGGACATATAGGATGAGGTCATGCTGTATGCTTTTATATAAATGATATTTTTGTGGTGGGTGAAGTTAAATGGGGACTCATTTCTAAATTGGAGATATAGAGCGAGCATCCTGAAACAAAATGATTTGAAATTTATTGGAGTAAGATATTGTACTTGAAGTGTCGTTTTAGTAAGGAAAAAGTGCTCGTGGAGATGTGGTTGAGATTGAAGATCGTGAGACACGCAAGTGTGGCCGTTTTCAATATTTACGCTCGACAATTCACTAGGGAGGGATATCTCAGTCCACGTTACTCAAAAGATTAAGTTGGTTAGATTACTAGAGAAGTGTCTATGGATTTTGTGTAATCAACAAATTTCTTTAAGAATAAGTAGGAAGTATATGAGACTGCTGAAGAACCTGCAATGTTGTAGGGGACCACGTGTTAGGCTATAAAAAAAAATCTCCAAAAGTTGAGTGCTGCTGGGATTATAATGTTGAATGGAGTTGCTAGAAAAAAAAGGAGATAGAATAAGAGGTGAGCATAATTTTGAGTTGGTTAAAGTGGCACTAATTGATGATATATTTTATGAGAACTAGTTGAGTTGGTTTGACTACATTCAAGAAAGGCAGCTAGTTGCAAAGTTAGGAAAAATGATAGATCTAGCATAAATAATAAACCTTGATGAAGAGATCAATCTAAAATCACAAATGGATTATGTCTAATTTTTCAATACTCGATATCATATTTACATATTTTCTAGTTTGTGGAGTTATTGCTTCAGTAAATTAATATGCATATTAATAATTTTATATTTTATATTTATTAAGGACCAATTTTTCTGATTAGTGCCTTCTTAATGTTGTCCAATCATTTAGCTGTCTACATAACATCTTCCTGTTTTTTTGGATGTCATGCTTCTTTCTGATTTCTATATGTATATTATGTAAAAGAACAGGGGTAGAACACAATCACTTGAGGATTGCTTTTGGGAGGCATGGGCATGCCTGTGTTCATCATCAACCCATCTGAAAGTGTGATCCATCTTTGCTAATTCAAAATCGTCACTTGATACAATGTAACAATCTTTATATTGCTAAAGCGACATTGAAGTAGTAACTGTTGCTGTTTACAATCATTATTTGCCTTCAATTGCAGCAAAGAACTAGGATTGAACGTGTTATTGGCTTTATTCTTGCCATATGGGGCATACTGTTCTATTCTCGCCTGTTGAGCACAATGACAGAACAATTTAGGGTAAGACTTGCAAGATGCTACCTTTTGCTAAAGCTTAAAACACGCAAGTTAACCCACTGACTGGAATTTGGACAGAGTAATATGCACAGACTCAGAGAAGGGGCACAAATGCAAGTTTTGGAGACCGATCATATTATTATCTGTGGAGTTAATAATCGTCTGAGCTTCATATTGAAACAGTTAAATAAGTATCATGAATTTTCTGTTCGCTTAGGCACTGCTACGGCTAGGTAATGCCTCTACACAAGCCTATATATTTAGTCACCCACATTTACACACAGTTTTAATTAAGTGCTATACCTGTTTTATCTTAATCCATGTTTGCAGGAGACAGCGAATTCTTCTTCTATCTGACCTTCCAAGGAAACAAATGGACAAAATTGCTGAGAACGTAGCTAAAGATCTTAAACATATTGATATTCTAACAAAAAGGTACCATAAATGTTATTACCACTATTTGAAGACAATAGTTGAATGATATACATGAGACCCCTTTCTAACACCCTAAGCAATTAGATCGCTCAACATGGTCCTGTGTTCAAATTTTGCCGCCATCTATTTAATGAAATTGTGTACGTGTTAGGCTTTGATGGGAAGAATGAAACCCACCAACATATGAGAGAGCGTGTTCCAAGGGATGTTTTGGAAGCACAAATTCAGTTACGAAATCAGGAATGTTCTTTAATTGAAGATGGTAGTCTAAATGAACTTCCAATTGTTTTTTTATGTCGTCAAATTGCTTCTTGGGTACTCTCCAACTAATATAGACATTCTTATAGGACCACATGGGCATTGGTGTATGTACACACACAGAGAGAGAAGTGTCATGTTTTATAAGGATTTTCCAATTGTCTGCATGACTATACAATAACAAATGCGCTGGGACAAATGAATTCAATTGTCAGACATTTGTGCGAGCATCTTGTATATTGACCATGGATTTTATTAATCTTCCCTAATTGATGAAGAAAATCTTGGGGCCTGAATGCTAGAATGTGTCATTTTGAACATGGTGCATTTTGTAGAGGAAGGATCCTTATGAGTTGTTGGTATTTTGCACATGTTTACATACATAATACATATGTATGAACATTTATACACTTTTAATCATTGTCTATATGCTATACTTGCCAGACCCTTGATTACACGTTACAAACTTACAATATGCACTTCATCAGCATACAGTTCATCTTTATAATGTCACTCCATGACTTACTTGAAGAAGAAAAGGATATTTATTACGCATTGTATGTTTTCCTGACAGCTTTAATATTGGATTTAGTTGAGTTTAGTTGCCATTTTATAGATTTTGATTTAATAAACATTTAAATGAGTACTGAAACGCATCAGATTGTTTGAGTTTGTTTACGTCTGCTTACCTGCTTCCACTTCCCATATTTAACTATATTATTCTTGTTTCTTAATTAATTCATTGATACTTTGGTACATTTCCTGTTGCATTCTAACAGCTGAAGGTACGATTTTTACTGGAGAGGAAATACAGTTTCCCATATTTTACGAATTGAGATAATCATAGCCACTTATGCATAATTGGGTTGTAATAAAAGTTTTCTGCTTCCTTTCATAACGGACATATCATCTGCTCATGCAGTTGTAGTCTAAGTTTAACAAAGTCATTTGAAAGAGCTGCAGCCAGCAAGGCACGTGCCATAATTATATTGCCAACAAAGGGAGATCGGTAAGAAGTTGATTGATCCTTGATGATTTTATTTGATAACAGAATTGCAGTAAGCCATTGTGTCTGAGTTCTCTGACCCTGTTGCATGTGTGCGGGAGTGAAGTGGAATTAACATAACGAGATTGTATTGAGTTATTTTTTTCGCAATTATATTGAATATTTTTTTTTTATTTTTACATTTCCCAATTGTAGTTTCAATTATCCTTTTGGAAACCATAATTGCCTGTAAACTGCTGAAGCACGTTCCGTTGATAAAATGTTATAAAATGGATTGAATTTAAGTGGACCGGATTAAATATGGAAAAAAAAAAAGTTAAATTCTTGTGTATTTTAGTACACTCTAATACTATGTACCAAACATGCTCTAATTTTGATCAGGAAAGGCAGATTGAATATTTAATACCAAAATTTCTTGTTTTCATTGTCTCTGTGATATTATTGGTGCCTGTAATTTTTCAAAAAGCGATGGCCTTTGTATAACAGAAAAAATGCAACTACTGGCATTTAAATTGAGTTAGGAAAGATGAGATTGTAGTTCTTGACATCTTGCTGATGTACAACATATCTACTTTATGGCCCCTTTTGCCCATTCTTAGTTGCCCCTTTTGCCCATTCTTAGTTTCTAACTTCCATTCTTTGTCGTCCAAAATCTGTAAGATCCTGGACCTATAACAAAATCAAAGGCGACCTCAACAAAACTATAATCTGAATGTGATTATTGATACCATGAATACCCATGTCATTGTTGCAAGACAGTCCAACAAAATAGAATTTAGAACTTATCTTGACTTAACAAAACTCTACGCAATAGATCCTAACTTTTAATAGGAAAAAATATTTCTACTG
>CAIGRR010537713.1:0-10666 GCA_903798365.1 Fraxinus sp. 1973-6204
TAGACATTTAAAACAAGTTAACATATATTTAAACAAGAACTAATAATGTTAAATAGTAAATTACATTTATATTTGTTTAAAATTCGATATATAAACAAAAAGGCAAAAAAATAGTATCAAGTTAGTATCTAGCAACAAGCACTCCGAATTTTACAAGCAATAATATCAGAATAAGTACAAGAGTACTAACCTCTCATTTGATAAAAATTGGATCAATATCCCCTATTATAACACATGATTCGGTCTCTGTATGATATACAAATATTAAGATATTTCTTCTCAGATTGCATGTTTTGCATAATCTTAACTTTAAAAATAGAAGGAATCTATTTAAAAATACCGAAAGCAAGTTGTGAAGGATAGACTACTATTTTTGGTAGCCTCCTTTGATAAAGTTGGTGGTGAAGTGATTGGAGTCGTCATTTCTTCATTGCACGTATACAACTAGTGGAGTGTCTCTTCAACAACATTTTTACAATTTCTACATCACAAATAAGTTCAAACCCAACTTTAAGAAACTAGAGTGCACGCACACACAAAACCAAATGATCAAATCTATATTTTAGTCACTATCTTTATCCTAATTAAAATATTAAATAATACCACTATGCATTCAAAATTAAGGGAAAAGGAAAAAACAGAAAGAGAAATTCATTCAAAATTCTCTGCTCAAATCAGTTCTAAGCCCCTGTTTGGTACACATTTTTTCAAAATACATTATTTCAAAACTCATTTTCAACCACACATTTTTCAATAAAATAATATATTTANAGGAAAAAATGAGAAAATGGAAAGAGAGATTCATTCAAAATTCTCTACTCAAATAAGTTCTAAATCTTCTTTTACGTTTCTAGAGAGAGAAATTTAAGGGTTTTGATCTCGATTTTTAATTTCTCTTGTATAAACAAATTATGAAAATTGTTTCGATACACAAGGAAAAGGAAGAGAGGCTCACATTCAGAGTCAAAGTTAGTGGCGGTAGGCAGTGGAGGAGAAACGACGTCGACGACAACAGGTCACAAGCGTCAAGTGGCACTGCATGGCGTACGACAGCGCTGCGGGATAGAGAGAGGGAGCTAGGGTTTTGTAACTTTGGTTTGCTTGTGTTTTGTGAAGGCGTAATTGCATATATAATTGGGCAACATTCACAATTTCACGTTCAATTTATTTTGTAATTGTAGGCCTAATTTTTTTTATTTGTTTTAAACAAAGGTCCAACTAAATACTAATGACAATGACTTACTGACTTGTTTATTATACATAGTTAGGTTAATTAAATTTGTACTCTCAAAGAAAGTATACTTTAAATTTTAAAAACTATACTTTAATAAAATTTATATATGAGAATTGATAATTTAATAAAAATATTTTTTCAATTAAAAAAGTGTGGTTTTATTTGATTTTTTGCGATTTTTAAAATTTGAAATCTAAACCAAACCATTTTTTAAAATGGTTTGGTTCGGTTTGAGAGGAAAAAAAAAAAAATCGTGGGTCCATGTGGACCCAAACCACGACTTCGATTCGATTTGCAGTTTTGCGATTTTTTTTTGCAGCCCTACATGTGTCGAATCTAGAGAGAATGCCATTGAAAGAGTAATCAATTATGTAATATATTTAAATAGTGTTAAATAGGTAATGAAAGTACTTTAACGATCAATTTGAATTTTCACTTGAACTTCAATTACTATTCGTGAATTAACTCGATCTGATTCTTAACTATTAGAAGAATTGCACCATGGGTCCTCAATATTCCTTTTATTGAGCTGTCACATGAGTGATCCTTTACGTGTTCAACTTTATGTAACTGAGTTTTGTTTTTGACACGATTTGATACGAGGGTTTATGATAATTAAATTAAGATTCAATTAATGTTCATTTTTATAATTAGTTATAAAACTTTAACAATAGATTGAACACCAACTTGCTCCACTTTAAAAGTTGGACATCAACTTGCTCGAATGAAGTTATAAATTTTATTGTTATGTAAAAGACAAAAAATACAAAAGTAAACTAGTTTTATATGTTATATGTAATGACCCAAGCCTTGTGCGATGCGATAGAAAATTGTGAGAAATAAGATGGATTCAAATTCTGTCAAAGTGGTTGATACGTAAGTTAACGGCTTGAACACGAGACCCGAGTCATTACATGTGAAATTTGTAATATTCGTATCATAGAAAAATAATTTCTAAGATCTATAAAAAAACAATCGAATTAATTACTAACTCATTGAAATATGATAAACTATCAGATGCATAGTTGTCGACTCGATCCGGAAGCTGACCCGAACAATACAACGAGTCAATGGATTAATGGTTCAACTAGTGACCCCATAGTTACCGGCGGGTCATTGCATAAAAACATATAAAAATATATATATAAAGTATAAATTTTTTTAGAGGCAAAATTAATATTTTTAAATTATTTTTCACTAATTATCTAGGTCTATAAAATAAAGTTTAACATTGGACCTAAGTTTTTTAAAAGAATCTTTTTATAAAAGTTAAAAATGATTTATTAGTTAAAAATAAGTTATTGCAAACAAGTAACACTAAATTATTTGGTTCAAGTGGTGAGGAACACTTTCTTTTTCTTAGAAGTCCAATGTTCAATTCCCGTGTACCCAAAAAATTTGTAAAAGAATTTCAAAAATCCAATCAAACCGATCAATCGGGCCCGGTAAATCCCGATTAACTCGATCAAACCCCAATTTTGATCGAGTCAAGTGCATTGTTATCAATTTAATCTGCTCGACCCGATCAAGAGTCCGGGTCGCAGGTTTTTCGGGCCGATCGGCCCAGCCCAGCAGGGCGGATTTTTATAACTATGATCAGATGTACAATCGGGACAATGCAATGGGTACCACTCTTCCTGAGTGCAAATATCTTGCAGGCGGGGGTGCTTTTGATGGGTCTTCCTTCACATATATTGGTCCAGCTTTTCAAGATATAAATTTATGTCACACTCGTGATAGAACACATGACTACTACACATTAGGCATAGCTTTACTAAAATGCCCTTGTTTAGTCGGCATTTTATAAAACTCATTTTTAACCGTACATAATATGTGATTTATAATTTTTATTAATTTTTCGATCACATATTTCATCAATATTTTATCAAAATTTATGACTGTCGTCTATTTTAAGTAAGATGGCAATAATACTATGATTAAGAGATCCTTATTTGACAAATTCGAATGCATTGCTAGAGAACTACAAAGGGGCCGATTTTTTTATTTTTATTTTATTTTCTTTCACTTTAATTATCTCGATGCAATTAGATCTTTTGCGAGATTATGTTTGGCTAAATATATTGACACCATATTTTTTATACGAGTGCACATTATCCTATATACTTGTGTAATCGTCCTTAAAATTCGTTTCAAAGGAATCGAAAATAACTTATTTATTACTCGTATATTTTAATAAGCAAGAAGAAAAACAATAAAAATACTAATTTGCAACTAGATATTTGTTCTTTAAAGCATGCAAATAAAATATTTCGACTAAAATTGTCATAGGAAAAGATGTATTAACTAACACAAAGATTAAGAATGAGAGTGCATTTAGAAAAAGCCAAAAGACTTGATATGACCATGAATAAAGGTTAGTGATTTTTAATGAAATCAAAATGTTGTTGATGTGGATAGAACAACCTATTATGTTTTTCTTCATAAGTTTTACTGTTTAATATCACATCAACGTGATGGATTACATCTTTTGTTAAAGTGCTTTAAAATGAATGGTAAATATTTCGTTACATTTCTGTATTTGTTACTTTTTTATTATTATAAAATAGGAGAAGAAAATAAGTATTTTATGCTCTCTAAACGGACTTTTGAATGAAAATTGTCACAAGGACAACGTATGTTAGTCAATATAGTGTTTGATGATAAGAATATAATGAAAAAAAAAAGGAAATGAGTGTAATACTGAACAAATGTTAGAGAACTTTAATGCAATTAAAAAGTGGTGCAATGAAAACAAAAATTGATAATGAAATCAAGCTTTATTATTTAAAATATTGTTATAGCTTTATTGTTTTTCTGGCCACTAATAAATGAAAAAACATTGAGATAAATTTGGAGTGTGTTTCAGATTTTCATGCTTTTTCTGCTTTAGTTTGATACCACAATACAATTTTAGGTCCTTGATGAGATGGCACCAAGGAGACAATTGAATTCTTGCAAAATGTATGAGATGACACAACCGTGACGATAACGTTGAAGTGGAGATTCAACATGCTAGTGTCTTAAATCATAGTGGATTGATCGAGAAAGGCACGATCGCTGAACTAAAGATTGAGTAGCAATGGCAATAGGGGAGGACAGGGAAGGCCCATCCCCGCCTCGCTTGGGGAATTTACCTCCTCGTTCCCCGCGTAAGGGGGGATAGGGCAATCCCCCGCTCCCATTATTTTTCACACACACACACACGTGTGTGTGTAATTTGGAATTGAGCTAATGAGTTTAGGTCATTGGTTCGAGTTTGGACATACAAAAGTTGGGCTAAAGTGTTTTAAAGAGGGGGAAATTATGTCATTCGCCTCTTTTTAGTTTTGATATTACATATTTACTTAGCTTCTTTTTTATTCATAGAACATTGATTTTAATACCTAATCGAAAGCACATTCCACCCAAACAATACCCATCACACGCACCACCACATTTGTCGAACCATCAATCCCTACCGCCGACCCTCGACTCGAACCTGATCTCGACCACCACCTACACAAATCGCTGATAACCACCACCACTGCATCCCTCCTTGCATCATCACCTCCTTTACGCCATCACCACTTTGCTTGTCCTTCCACAAGCACCACTTACCTCGACATCACCATATTATTCTACCACAATGCACACCAACCACCACCATTCGATTGCCCTGGTTTGAGGTGTTAAACCTCCAATTCATGTAGCTTGAATTGCTATTTGCGATATTCGATATGAAAGCATGTTTGATATGGGACGCTTTTATTGTTGTTGTTGTTATTGTTGTCGTCATCAGATTTGGTCAGATTTTCATTTTTGTAAGAGAAGGGTTGGGCTTCTCCCATTGTTGAGGTGTGAAGCATGGTGGTGATGTTGAAGGTGGAGGTAAGCACTAGTGATAGTCGTGTAACAGTGTAGACTGTGACAACGATCTTGGTGGTAGTGTGTAACATGATTTGTTAGAAGAGGTGGTGGGGGTACCAATGAATATTACAAGTGACGAGAACGGTGGTGTAATAATTAATGTTACAAGTGGTGTTGTAAAGACTAAGATTATATTACACAAAATGTTACATATGGTGGCGAAGTCAACTACAATGATGGGTGAAAATAAACGATAATGTGTATAAAAGACTTTATTATAAGTGATGAGGGTAACAACGACGGAAATTGATGGTGAAAAATGTATAACATAATTAAATAAAATGTAAGACACTGTGTTAAAAAATATATTGTAAATATGAAAGGTGAAAGGTTCAATAATAAAAAACTTTTTGTTCTTTTTGAAAAGAAACTATTATGACGTTAATAGCAGGAAAAAGAAATACAAGTACATCTTGACCGTTGAACCAAAAAAAGAAAGTTAAAAATCTTAAGATGGGGGACCATGGGCCCCATTGGCCACTGTTTTTCCTTCAATTGAACGGTAGACATTTACTATATGAACCGTATCAAGTATGTGCTCATTTGTTGTTGAGATATTTGTTGTCGAGATGTGACCCCTCCGGTCTTTCCAATTTTCCCAAAGTCAACTAATGCAGCAATTGTCAAGACAAGAAAATTTGTCTCGTATAGTCGTATTCTTGTTTGAATAGACTCTTTTTCTAAAATCCCTCTCTTACCCTCAATTTTAATTATACATTATTCAAAAAACTTAATCACGTTCTCCGAAAATCACAGTTTAGACAAAAACTTGTTACCAAATAGGTGAACAAAAATTATACAACTACTAACATTTTCACTTATGTTGAGGTAACATTTGCACCAACATTCAGTGTAAAGCGAATTAGGTTTTATTCACACGATCTAGTTCACATGTTATGTAAGAACAATTTCTTAAGTAATATGATCTCGTCATTGATTCACATCCATGTTAGTTGTTTTATTGGCGAAAAAATTTGCAACCAAGTTTGATTTTTTGAATGAATGAGTAGCCCAACGAGCAAGAATTGGCGATGGTCCCTATAATAATAATTACTCCTTTGAGTGACACAATGATGCTCAACGTGTTTGATGGTCTACTTGAACGATGAAACACGTTCTCCATAGAAAAATTGCTTAATATTACAAATATTTGATACATTGACTACTTTCCTCCAATTGGACAGGAAGATTAACGTTAGATAGGTGTTGCTAAACACAATTAATTACTTTTTATTTACACTCTTCTCTTTTCAGTCACGTTTAGTTTAATATACCAAAATATAATAATAACGTTCTAATATCATCAATGTTTGCATCGATTTAGGTAGCACCAATGGTAAAATTGAACAATTCGCACCACCTATTGAGACTAAGCGTCTGTTTGTTTCTCATTAAAATTCTTATTATTCTACTTAAACACACATTTTTCAATAAAATAATATTTTCCATCACATCAATAACTTTTCTTTCTTTTTCATTCACACAATCTCCATCAATCTACTATTCTAAAATACATTCTTCCAAAATAATGTGGCTCAAACACACCCTAAATACCAATAATGCTATGTAGCATTACTCATCCCACATTTCATTTTCACTTATTTCAAAGGGAAAGTTTGTTTTTATCCTTCATTTACTTACTGTTCGTGTGAAACCAGCAAACGTTCGGGATCATTGACATGTAATAGAATTCAGTGAGCAAAGAGTATTGTTCTACGGTGAATAAATTCAATTCAAGTTTACTAGTTTCGTATGGAACCCAAATTATATAAATAAAAGAGAGTTTGATTTTTTTTTTTCATTATTCTAAATTAATCTGTTAAAGCTATAAAATTAGGGTTTGTATTAAAGTATGGATGATTGTATTGGATTTTAAATCCTCTCATTGCTATTTTATCTCAATTCTTGATTTGTAATCTAATTCATTTCATGCGTTCGCAACAATCGATAAAGTTATGATATATAATTTTCTTTTTCAAGAAAAATTAAATTTGTCATAATCACGGTCCAAATCTATTCCTAGTTCGAATTCGAATAACTAGAATGTATTAAATTTTATATCATCTATATGATTTCACACTTGATCAATGTTATTCTTAACATCTATTACACATATGACAATTTTGCCGCGTTCTAAATTGATTGCGAGTCTGCCAACACTACAACAAGCAACTAATTATCTAATTGGTGGCCAATCAATTAAATAATTCAATGGGTATGCAAAATTAATAAAGAAACGCAAGAAATAAACTAAACTATTAGTCTTGAATTAAAACAAATAACAAATAGGGTTCATCTTCAAAACAAGCAACTAATTATCTAATTGATGACCAATCAATTAAATAATGCAGTGGATATGAAAAACTAATCAAGAAACGTAAGAAATAAATGAAATTATTAGTCTCGAATTAAAACAATGCAACAATATGATTCATCTTTATACAATACAAAAACATATCTAATTTAGCACGCTTTTAAAAAAATTATAAAAACATAGAAAAATATAACTCGGATCATGATAGAATGCAAAAGATGTCGATCTTCAATTTCAAAGTTGAATTTTTCAAAATTTTGATGTAATTGGCTTTAACTCCTTGCTAGGGGTTGATCCATGCTCTGAAAATATAGCAACGACATCTTATTCTTGATGAACTTGATGATATTATTGTGTATGAAGAAAGAAGATAGGGTCCCCCAATGTATAGCCTTTTTTTGGTATTTACAAGAGCTAAAAAATAAGCCGAAATTACTTTCAATTTGGATTCTAAAAGAGTTTGAATTGCAAAATGCAACTGTTCATTATCTGCGAAAATAGCCCGTGTGTGCATAGGCATAACTACCGCGCGCCTTGTTCAGCCAAATGGCTCTCGTGTCAAGAAAATTAATGTACAGCCTGCGTGCCAAAATGGTCCGCGTGCGCTCACAGGTTCGCTTCGTTTTGTCTCCACACAATTTTTGGTATTTAGATCACAATTTTCTCTTCAAATATCGGATTAAGGTGATTTAAGATGTTTTCGAAAGATAACTTAAAGGGCTACAATTCTTGTAGAAAATATTTTTTTCAATTCGATAATTTGCTAGGCTAAAAAATGAGTCTCAAAGTGAGGTTGAAGATTTATAACAAAACTTTTTTGCTTGAAAATTAATTTGTGAAAATACCTTAATTATATTTCACTCATTTGACCTCCAATTGTATCCAATTGATTACATATAATATTCAATCATCGTTTTATTGTCCGAATCAACTATTGAGTGTTTGCACTGTGGTCCCTGAGCTTTGAATTTCATTTTTTCCCACCTCTTTTTCCTTCATTTCTTTCAATTCACTCAATTTTTTTCTCGAGTTTTATTTTTCACATACCATTTAATGTCACATTAACGCCACCTAAACTGAGGTTGTAACCCCAATGGGGCTAAATAGCATTACTCATGTGGTTAATATTGATTGTTTGACTTTGATTTGGATTAAAATTGAATTTTAATCTGGACCAAACATGGGTTTAATGAAATTGCAAGTATTAATACTCCACTACTCATACTATTCATATTTATTGACATCTAAAAAGTACATGTTAATTGAAAAATAAAGAAAAATAATAAATAATTGTACAAAAAAGTACAAATTTTTAATAAATTTACTCTTTAAATTTAAATTTATAACTAGTGTTTTTTGAAAATCTAGATGCCCTTAGATTACAGTGTACTTCACGCTTGTCAACTGCAAGCGGGTCACAAGGCCGCTAACATGCGCTACAATCTGAACGAGAAATCTGTTTATACCATCGCATTTAGTGATGGCAAAAAACTCACCCCGTCCCGCCCCGTCCCACCGTTGTCCCACCTCGAATGGGGCGAAAAAAACCCGCCCTGATGGGGCGAGAAAGGGATGCCCCGCCCCGAGCGCCCCAAACCCGCCCCGTGAAGAATAAAAAAATAATTAACTATAAATTAAAAAAAATTAGTTAACAGGAATTTTTTGAAAAAAAAAATTTAAAAATATTAATCAGGGCAGGAAACGGGGCAAGCCCGAACTCGCCCCGCCCCGTCTAAGGAGGGGCGGGGCAGGATGGGGGTGTCCCGTCCCTTAGACGGGGCGGGGCAGGGCCGTCCCGTTGCCATCTGTAATCGCATTCCTCACACAGATATTTTTCGTCATCAACATAACAGTGGGTCCCATACTCCACAAGCAATCAATAGCGGGTCACATCCATTGGCATATGAATTTAATAATATATATGAAGTAGGTATTTGCCATTTGGTGCTCCTAAGTGTCAAAGGTAAGATTTGCCATTTTTATTTTTATTTTCCTTTAGGTAACTTCCAAGAAAAAAGTGATATTCGGGTCCACTTCTAATTAATGTATTGGACCTACTATTTAAGTCTGGTCTTCCATCTAAGCCAAGTTGAGTTTACAACGAAACATTCAAGACCCAACTTGGAAATTAAGATCAACTTAGTCGAATTTCGCCCATATACCCATTTGACCATTTCACATTAACAATAGGAAAAAAAATGGTTTATAGCAAATATCGATCTATAATGTAGGATGTTAAGTGGGGCGAGTTGGTCACTGATGTTAAGTGAGGCGAGTTTGATGTCCTTTCGAGTAATATTTTGTAAAACAACATTTTAAATTAATGTTCAATTATTTTCGTGTTATATTTTGAAACAATTATTTAAAGTTCCATGATCATATAAGATATCACAAATTGTATACTCGATGATTCGAGTATAGTGAGACACAATTCAGAACGTGATCAAAATATGTTGGAAAATTAAGCATCATAACATAGTCACCAATGCATTAACAGAGTTCAAACACCAAATCAATAGTTCAATCTTGCAAGACACAGTCCTTATGGCTCAAGAAATCATAATACAATATGGTAATCAACATATATCAAATACATAACATTAAATCAGATTTATGCAAGGTAAAAAACCGAGACTAAAACTTAGAGCAAAACCGAGTAACAATTCCCTATATGATGGCCGAGAATGGTAGAGATGTCTAGGCTCAGGAACAGCCCCCATGCTATGCAAATCGCCGTCCTTAGAGAGTACAAGAACCAACTAGAACAACCCCTCACTTTGGCTTAGATCATTGATATAGAAATCTCACAAAATAGCCAAGAATCACCCCTTTAANAGAACCAACTAGAACAACCCCTCACTTTGGCTTAGATCATTGATATAGAAATCTCACAAAATAGCCAAGAATCACCCCTTTAAAGCCAACACCATTTGCCACTATTTCAGGCAAAAGAATATACCAAGGTTTCCTTCAATCAAAATGGTCACAGGTAAAGGAAGAAGAGAGAAAAATGGAAGACTAACTCTCTGTTTAAAATGAAGAAGGAAAAGTAAGTTCACGTGAGAGGAAAGAGAGAGAGTTGTTCACGTATAGAGGAAACTTCCCCTTTTTTCATTCAAAAGTCAATGATCAAGGAAAAATATCTAACCAAGTTTAGATCTCAACCATCCATGAAATCAAAGGGCCACAAATGCTCAAAGATGTAAAACCGG
>CAIGRR010537732.1:0-11470 GCA_903798365.1 Fraxinus sp. 1973-6204
TAGTAAATATTATTTTTAATTGATTCACGACCACCTTATACTCTAAAAATACATTTTTTTTCTGTTTGAAATATTGTCTATAAAGTGCATTTTATGTATATTTTTGCTGAAATTTTTCTACAAGTGCAGTTTTTTGTCTTTTAGCACGAATATTTTGTTAGAAAACTACCTTTTCTGGTCTTTTAAAAATGGAGTGGGTTGGCCAAATGAATCATACTTGTTCACCGAAGGAAGATAGAGTGCTAATCAGCAGCAGTCCCCCTACTATCCTAAATGAACCAAATATATAACATTTTCAATTTAGTGACTAAGTCAGAGAATAATTTGCTAATCAGAAGCAGTCCCCCTACTATCCTAAATGAACCAAATATATAACATTTTCAATTTAGTGACAAAGTCAGAAAATAATTTAAGGACGAATTTGGAATTTATCACATACTCTGGTGATCGTTTGTGAAATTAACTCTCGATTTTAACTTGTTTAGCAATATATTTGACAAAACAACTTACTCGCCACGTGAGTTACGCTTATGGATTTTGGTTCACCCAATTTGTGGGATTCTAATAACTTTTTTGGCCAAACATGCTCTTAGTAGAAGTTAGTCCACAACACAATTTAAAGTGAATACTAACAGAAAAAACAATATTTAATCGTAATTTACTTATAAAATTCCTTGCGATTGTTAACTGTTTATTATTTCTTATTCCATTTTGATACTCGATCACAATTGAAATGTGTCTGTGATTTATGGCAATAAACAACACTATCTCCTATAGAAAGTAGAGATACTTCTATGCTTAGGCCTTGTTTGAACCAAATTATTATTACATTAAAATGAAAAATTTGACCGTTATCCATCACATCAATATTTAAATTCAAATTTTCTATCTCTTCTGTGGCGTCAATAACGACTATATTTTTCATTCTCATTCTACAATAATTTGGCTCAAACAAGGCCTTACTAGTACTAAAATAATATATACAAATAAGGAGACTTCGCCGCAGATATCTTCGCGGGAACCCTTCCACTAAACAAAACAATATCCTTAAAAGTGGACTTCTCGTGATACGTTGTCTGGAAATTGCAAAATATAAAACAGAATCAAAATGAATTCAGACAAATTTCTACATTTATCTACTGGTATTAATGATAATTCTTAACATCCTCGGAAAACCCAAAAAGCAATCCACTTTTTCCCGCTTTTTGAATTATGCCGAACGTTAGTACTGCCATTAGGAATTTTCAAATGCTCATTTTCCCTATTATTTAGAGCACTTTATATTTCATTCTAAACCCTTATCGCCGATTTAAACCTCAGCTCTTGCCTTTTTTTTTTTTTTTTTTTTTTGTTAACGAGTTCATTTGGATCCGAGTTGGCGGGGGATGGCTTCAGTGGAGACGGAGAATAAGGGAGAACAGGAGGAGGTGGTAGGGAAGGGTGGAGAGCTGTTGTTCTGTGGGGCAACAGCTTGGGCCGAGGTTCGCGTAAAGGGGTCCCGGGAAGGAAATTTGGTTACTCCTACGAGGCTTCGGTCACTAATGGGCATCAATATTCGCTATGTTGCGTCTGGTTGCGGTATAAAAACTCAAAGCTTACTTCTTAATTTTATAAAATGTTGGAAGTGGTAATCCCTGTGGAAGTGACTCTTAAGAACATGTTTGGCTAAAACATAAAAAAGTGAACTTCCTTTAAAACTAACGACTTGCTTTAAAAGAAGCAAGTTTTGTTGGAAAAAAAGTATCTTTTTAAAAGTAGAAACATGCTTGTTAAAAAAGTTTCTTAAAATTAACTTTTATAAGCTTATATATGTGTTTGGCTGAGCTTGAAAACTACTTATTTACTCTTTTTAGGCTTAGCCAAACATGTTGCAGATGTAAGTTTGAGAAGCAGTTCTACTTGGCTTGTTGCCTTCTAATTTTGGTCATTTTTGTTTAATATGAATGGGGGTATTTGTTTTTCTAAATTTAATGTTGATTAATATGAAATGCAGTGTCTTGTCATTGTGTGGCGTTGGATATGGAAGGTCGATGTTATACCTGGGGACGCAACGAGGTATGTCCAGTTTCAGCTGGTAGTTCTTTTATTTCTGATTTATAATTGTTTTATGTATAGATCTTTTTGGCAAATGTAATGCAGAAGGGGCAGCTTGGCCTTGGAGATAAAATCCAGCGCGACAAGCCCTCAATAGTTTCGGAATTGTCCAAGTAAACTGCTATTTTCCTCTGATTTCCCATTCAATTGGATGTTAATAGTTTCTATATTCCTGAATTTTGTTTGAACTATGTCGAGAGAGGCTTATTGCACGATCCACCCAACCCAGCTATGGGATTTTGTCAAATCACGATTCAATTCATTGCTATTATATGCATACCTGAACTATGTTCACGTCAATCTTAAGTACATTCTAGTCCACTATCACATGTTCTGCTCACGTGGTCTGGGGACATGTCCATTTTATCCATGCATTTTCTGCCTGTCATTGAGATTAGGTGAACTGAGCAATTATGAACTTTCTTTCTTTTCAGGCATAAAGTCATTAGAGCAGGGGCTGGAAGGAGCCATACTGTAGTAGTAACTGAAGACGGGCTGTCTCTTGCTTTTGGTTGGAATAAACACGGTCAACTTGGTTCAGGCTCAGTAAAAAATGGTGTTCTAAGCTAAGCCTGAATTATCTTGTTTGGAAAATATTTGTCAACAATAATTGTACTGCCCTGATCAAACAAGTTATTATGTGGTTTCAAAACTGAGACCCAGCAAATTGATTAGTTAATCCTACATGCATTCTCTTGCTTGGAATGTTACCATTATAAGTGATGGTTTTATTAATTTCTTGCTATACAACAATTCTGAGGAAGGGTGCCCTCATTTTAGAAGTTATTAAGGTCATTTTCACTTATTTCCTCGTGTACATTGTTGTTGTCTTGTATTTGGATAATATCTATGCTTTTCTTCTATGACTTTACAGAAGTCGAACCATCTCCAGTTCGCTGTCTGGTGTCTGAAGTCAAAACTACTGCTTGTGGGGGTGATTTTACTGTGTGGCTGACTCCTGTCGAAGGAGCCTCAATATTGTATGGTTTGTGGAAGTAATTATATTTTCTACTGCTTGTGAGGGGAGATGTTGATCTATGGCTTTTTCTTCCCCCCTACAATTAACTACTGATAATATCCTGATATTTTCGACCGATTCCATGTTTCTTAGGACTGCTGGTCTTCCACAGTATGGGCAGCTTGGGCATGGTACCGACAAGGAGGTATGGTCGAGAAAGTTAAATCTCTAGTTCTGCTCATTCATTTGGGGATACTTTTAACATCAAAAAAATTTTAAAATATATTTTTAATTCCTTGTTTTATATGGTTTATTAAGGCACTTTTGTCTTTAAATCTGTAAAATTTCCAAACAATTTAAATTTTTTTTTTGCACAATTTACTCGAGTTTTTCATACTTCAACACCAGTGTTCATGTCACTCCAGTAGTTGAAAATAATTGGACTTGAGAGGAAGCTTGCCCTTTTCCCAAAATGTTGGCTTCAATGTGTTATGCTTCCTGAGTTTGCCTTTCTGGCTATTCTGGGTTTTATCTGGACTATGAAGTTTCTGGTGCAGTTTTATTTTTAAATACCAGTACCAAGATTAGTACATTTGAAGAAAGAAGCTGTTTCATTCAGTAAGGAGCACGTTTTATGTTTTTACATAGGTGTGATATCGCATATCTGAAGTAAAATTTGCAAGTGTGAGAAAATTTATCATAAATCATTATGAAATGAAGACAATATGTCTGCTTATAAGCACCCTTTTCTTAGATCCCGTAAACATAACCTTGCAGGATGTTGTTTACATGTTATTTTCATTTATTTGAGAAGTAATTCCCAGTAAATTAATAGTTGTCTAGAATCTCTATGATCAGATTTAGCTGTGGTGTCCTAGATTCCCAATCTATAAAAGATTTAGATTTATACATTCACATAACTGCACTCAATTTAATTTCTGTTGTGGACGGATTGCCATTCACATTAATTTTGTTTGAGTAATTAGATGTTCTTTTACTGGCAGTACAATACCAAAGATAGCTCTGTGAGGCTTGCTTATGAAGCTCAACCCAACCCTCAAACTATAATCTCTCTTGCTGGAGAGACCATAGTCAAAGTTGCTTGTGGAACAAATCATACAGGTACTTCTTACAATTAGCCTGTCGCATGTATTTTGTATTCTTGCATTGGCCCTAATCCGTTTACTGTGTCTCTTATGATGTAGTTAACGTCTATCTCTTGTTTGTTTGAATTTTCAGTAGCAGTGGATAAAAATGGCTATGTTTACACGTAAGTTCTGCACTTTTGTGTAACATAGTTTATGTTCTGTTATTTGGTGAATTAACAATGCAAGTCTAACCTCGTTCTGTATTTCTGAATATTGGGTGGTGAGAACTATCAGGTGGGGCTTTGGTGGTTATGGAAGGTACTTGCTATAAATTTTACATATTGCACGATTGTTTTATTTCGTCTTGAAAACCTTTATTGGTCTTTGTGAGCTTGATCACTTATCTGCTGGCAACAGGCTTGGACACAGAGAACAAAAAGATGAATGGGTTCCACGCCGTGTTGATGTTTTCACGAAGCATAATATTCTCCCTCCAGATGCAATTGTTTCAGCAGGGTCTGCCAATTCTTCATGTACAGCTGGTATGAATTGGGACCTTCTTGCTGCTACTTTCTTTTGGGTTAATTCTCTTTGCTCATGCTGATCGTACATTATGTATTGGATATCTTCTGAAGGTTGCTTGGCCTCGATGCTATGCACAGAATGCATGAGTTGCACTATGATTTCTTATTCTCCTTATGCGATGAAAAGCAAGATTAGAGGATCTAGATTCATATTTATTGGTTTATAAGGCAAAGGATGATTAACCATACTAACCTAGCTATTGCATCTCATAGGAAGGGAAGATCTAAGTAGTTGAATTTTCCGTTTGTTTTGTTGCTATTATGAAATTAGCATCCATGTATACTATTCATGTCGGTGGAATCTTGTGGCCTTTTGCAACCTGTAAAAAGTTCTTTTCAGAATAATGTCAGCTTGTCACGCTTGCTGTAAGTTCGTTGTTGTGTCATTTAAATATAGAGGTGTGAATTTCCACGAGTATTTTAGTTACCAGCTAAAATATCTGGACAAGTTTTTTCTTCATTTTGAATGCACTTGCAGAGGGTATTATAACAGAAGTCCTCAATATGTCTTCCTGAATAGATTTATAGACTTAATGAGTTACAGAAGTGCAGATCTTTTGCAGAACTAGGTAATTCTAAAACTGCCATTTAAATTTCACCTTTTTTTTTCCAGGAGGAGGACAGCTTTACATGTGGGGCAAGATGAAGGTCAAAGGGGATGACTGGATGTACCCTAAGCCTCTCATGGATTTGAGGTTCTGCTTCTTGTGTCATTGATATAGGCTCTTTTCAGATTCGTTATGATAAACAGCTTCTTTAGTCCTCTAAAATGATTTCTTGCAGAGTTTTTTTTTTTTTGAATGTATTTGAAATTGATGAAATTAGATATAAAATACATTTGGGATGATCTTCCTTTCATATTAGCTAGTAGTTTTAACAAATTTATATACTCGAAAACATATCTTGGTCTCTAGTTAAACAACTAGAAAATATAAAAGATACAAAAACTATCCAAGAAAAGATTCCCTGTAGGAGTTGGCTTGTGCAAGTCTCAATACACCCTTACCTTTTGTCCCTAATAAACTTTATGTCTATAATATCTTCTACGTCTTATGTCCGTTTTTCTTTTTTTGTTTATGTCATTCTAATCTGAACGTCATGAAAAACACTCTCCTTTGGTTCGACTGTGATTATATCGTCAAGTTTAATGGTAAAAATTCGCAATCAATTCTGAGTTAGGTTGAACTATTTGTTTTCGCTGCCTCCCATTTTCTGTATATCAGCATATAGATACAATCTCATGACTTGTATTGTGCTTTTTTTTTGCAGGTTTTTCTTCATGTGAAATTATGCAAATGAATTCTTTACTTTCCCAATTGTTTACTGCTAATAATTTGGCATTCTTCTATAGTGGCTGGCATTTACGCTGCATGGATTCAGGCAATATGCACCACTTTGTTGGGGCTGATTCCTCATGTATAAGCTGGGGCCATGCGCAATCTGGGGAGCTGGGATATGGACCTAGAGGGCAAAAGTATGTGATGGTTTCAATATATACACATATATACCTGCACACTGACACTGACTCACATATTTTACACACACATTGAAGACTTTTTGTTATCTTATGCTCTTTTTTATTTATCTGCTTTTCAGATCTTCTGCTAATCCTAAAAAAGTTGAGATTCTGGAGGGAATGCATGTTTTTAGGTCGGTGTTATTGTATTTGATAATACTTTGGTTAAACTTAAATTATCAAAAGCTAATCTAAGTCAATTCTTCCCTTTAGTGTTGCGTGTGGATATGCCCACTCCATGGTGGTTGTTGATAGAACTAATGTTGCTGATCGACTTGAACAGGTAAAACTTTCTGCACTGAACTTGTCTGGCAGAGTGCTTTTGGGGTCAAAACAATTAATTGAATCCAAAATTACCATTTTTATCTGTGATTTTATGATTCAATCACAGGACAGCTTATAGAGATTTATATAAGAAGTACTTGCGTGTAGTTGGTCTAGATATGAAGTAGAAAAGTGCACAATCCCATATTTTAACATATTGTGTGAACCAATTTGTGGTCTTGTCCACGACACACCAGTTAGTCTAGGCTTCAGAATTGCTTAATGTGTAGACTCGCGTAAAGGTGAAGAAGGCTATGTTTAATTTTTTTCTTTCCTTTTTATTAACAGCTTGAAGTGTATGATGGCAAGGCTGGCAACGAAGGTATACTTGAATAAATAGTTATGTTCCATATATTGTATTTCTTGTAGCAACGTGCTTTTCTGATCTATTTCTTATTTATCTGCGCAGCTGTGAATGATGAACCTGATAATGGAACTTACGTTGCTGTAAAATCTACCAGAAAGAGCTTTGCTAAGAAATCTGAAAGCTCTAAGAAGAGGAAGAATTCAGATAGTGAATCAGATTCTGAAGACGAGGAAAATAGTCATAATGAGAGTGAAGGAGAACTGATTGGGCAGGCAAAACATCAGAAAAAACGCGGTGGAAAAGCTTCAGGTAAAGGACAAGACAAGAGTGCTGGTAACTCTGCTACAGAAAAGAAAGGCAGTGGACATGGGCTGTGCCTTCCTACATCAATGAAAAAATACAGACCAAATACAGGTGGAAAAGGATCGGATAAGAGGGGAAGACCTAGGAAGTCATGAGCTTCAGTTTCCTGGTTCATGAAGGAGTTTTTGTCTTCCATTGAGAAGTATACTATGGCCAACCTTTTTTGTTCTTTCATTTTTTCCAAACTTCTGGGATGAATTGAAATGAAGCCCAGAAAGAAGTCGTTCTCAATGGGCAAAAAGGTCAATTTTGGAATTTAACTGTCTCTGAGTGCTTTGCAGGGAATGAAAACTATATTCTTCTCACTTTAAAACCTCACATTGTTTTGTTCGAGATTTTCTTGACCAGCTACAGTTAATGATGTCCAACGCTTCAGGTTTGTTTTTGAAATAACTTATTCTTACCATGAAAATAATGAAGAGAATTGCATCTATTTGTTTTAGGGATTATTTAAGTTGTTGGTTCAAAATGTTGTTGTGCAGTTTATGCATCTTTAATGAGAGCTCGTTGAATTCAAAATGCCTTTTTAAGGAAAATTTATTCTCTCCATGAATGATCAATGAGCTTGTTGACGTACAACAACATTTAAAAGTCCAATTAATGATCAAAGACGAATTCAAAAGTTCAATGATAGTTGAAATTGTTCTTAAATTTTGTGTTATGTCAGAGTTTTGTTTTTCTCGTGAATATTTATAATCCAACGGAATCGAAAAGAGTGATGGATGTAGTGTAATTTTTTTAAATTTAGTGACCACACAAAAATATTTTGAGTTTAATGTGCAATTGCATCCTCCCAACTTCAATGAAACATGTAACTCCTATTTTCTTACGAATTTAAAGATATGTAATTACACCTAAACAGTAACACACTACAAATAGAACTTTGGCTATGCATGGTGCACATGGCAAAGATTTTAAAGGTGGTCGAATAAAAAATTGTTTTAAGCCAAAACCTATATACAGTCTCTCCTTAACAACAGATCGAGGGGGGCCAAATCCATTACCTGCAAATCACAAGATGTTGAAGTTCTTGTCGAAGGTGAGAATCGAGTTCAACGCACTAGACCCACGAATAGCCTCTTGCATGGAATTCTTGGCGCAGTGCAATGCTCGCAAGGCCAAGGAATCTAACCCGTCTTGCCAGGTCCAAGTCAAGCGCCGCACCGACGATTATCCGCCGAGGATTACTGTTACCTTTGTCAACGGCGTTGAGGAAACCTTCGATGCGACCTCGACCCCCGCCCAGATCATCCGCAACTTGATTCTTGACAAGGGTAGTCTCCTCGAGACGGAGCAGATGTTTCGCGAAGCTGGTGAGCAGTGGCCCGTTATTGTACCTGAAGAAGAACTTCGCCAACCATTCACCGGAATTAAGGTAATTGATCGAGCCTTTTTGGATTGAATATGAGGGTTTTGGGATGTGAATTGAAATGGGTGTGGTTGGTTTTGTGTTTTCTTATGCCTTTTTGGTTTAATCAATTCGTCGAACAGGTGAACTGGTTAATTACTTGGGGTTTAAAGGTTTCATCTTTTGTTGGTGTTTTGTCTTCTATTAGAGCACTTGTTATGAGAATTTCCTTTTTATGATTAAGATAACATTATTTTCCTGAAGGTGTTTAGAAAAAATTATAATTTGATGGTGTGAATGAGAAGGTGCTGTGGTTATGTATTGGTGGTTTGGATTTCTTGATTGAGACAATTTGTGGAGCAAATGGTGCATTTACTTCCCCGGAGTCTGTAGTTTTCATTTATTTTCACGGGTTTAATAGGTTTACTTTTTTTTTTTTTTTTTTCTTTTGGCTCTTTGACTTATTTTATCACATTTTGTATGTTGCAAAGTCATGCACTCTTTGAATATCAAGCAGTCATAAATAAGTCAGAGCATATATGTTAGCAGTCATAAATAAGTCAGAGCATATATGTATCAAGCAGTAGTTATTTGATCGGAATAAGCGGTCTGTCCATTATCACATCTCTAACAAGTGAGAAATTTATCTGTGACCTCCAATCACATGTTAACGGATACTATTAGATTTCTTGAAATGTAATATTGGTTTTTAAAATTAGACCTAGAAATTTACACTCTTCATGCTTAAAAAGAAGTGGTGACAGACAGTGACGTGGCTAATACAAGATTAGCATTTCAACCTTCGTAATTTTGCTTGCTGGACCATTCAAATTTCATCCCCTTTGGTATTATTGCTTTCATCTGTGGAAAATAGGATAGCAGAAGCAAATCGTAGACACGAAGTGTCCAAGCACTCGGTCTTTTTTGTTGGATGCTAACGTCAAGGTTTTTGTTATCATTACAGAAATTTGATTTGTTGAAATTTAAGTGCTTGTTAACTTCTTATTAATCATTGTTAGCGAAAGTTCATAATAAACCAATGCAAGAGTATTCTGAGATACAATGCTACATAGAATGTTTTGTATGTATATGTTCTCTGAGACTGGATACTGATCAAAATGAAGTTCTTCTATCTGACTTTTGAGTTGTGTTGGATAAAATTTTACAAAAAATGATTCTATATTTAGGGTAACTATGGTATCATTCATTGTTTTTTATTGATATTTTAAAGATCCCCTCCCACTCCCTAAACTAGCTGATGTGGGCTTTTTTTTTTTTGGTTGGTGCGGAGTGTTGAAGGTGTAGATCTAAAGGATTTCCACCCAGTCTAATAATTTTGCCATACATCATTTGTTATGGTACTGGTATAGTGGAGCAAAGTTGGCATGCTAAGATACGAGGTTTCATGAGTTGTAAATAGATATGGTAGCACATTTTGAAACATGTCATGTAGTGAGTGTAAGCTTTCGATCTGCAAAAAGAATACTTATTGGGTTCTTTATTTCAGCATTTTCTTGTTATCCTAAGTTTGGTGCCTCTTTCGTAACATTTCATGTATGGCTAAGCTTATAAGATGCTTGTTTTTGCATCTTATTTTAACAGAAAAAAGGCTGTTGCTGCCTGAATAAGATGCATATCTTCAAATTGTTAATGGCATCATAGTATCATGCCCTTCCAATTATTTATACCGTTTGCCCTTTTGCAGCCAAGGAAAGCTGAAGAGAAGAAGCAGTAAGCATAAGTTGTGAAATACAGCGTGTTTGAACTGTTCTGATGGCTTCAAATCGACCGCACTAAATTAGGTTATCCAGTCGGCTCAATTTTGAGGTCAATGCTTTCTGTCAAATTTGTTCTTGTGTTGGATAAATAAAACATGAGTCTGATCTTTATTTTTTAAGTTTCTAAGGCTGAATTGTTCGTCTTGCACATCTGTGGAATGTTCTTAGTTATTGGAAGATATTGTTGTAGCAGTTCTTGACAGTTATCGGGATTTATTTTTTGAATAATATATGTAGAAATTATGTTGAGAATATAATTACAGATACACGAGACAATAAGAGTAAATTTAGTTGTGCTTAAAAGTAAGTCAAACAGAAAATGCGACTTAAGAAAATGGAATCGGTCACCATTTCCATCTGAGTGGTCATTCCTATTAGGTGGTGACTATATGTCAAATCTATAAGTGTCGACCGTACTCGATGTTTGCAAGAAACTGTCGACCCATTTCCGAAGCCAATATGACTATTATAATAAGCTATAGAGAACAAAAACCACAAAAATGATTATACAAGCAAAAACCAAATATTCCCTTTACATCTTCGGGGAAAATTTTTTATCGAGATAATAAATAATTTGTAATGAAAAGGGCATTAATGATGTGTTTTTTTTTTTTAAAAAAAAAATTAAATTCAAAATTCACCCAACCTTTTATCATGTCTCAACAACAAAAACATAAGAAAAATATAGTTTGCATGATTTATGAGGTGTCATCAACTAAAATTTTGATGGATTTTAAAATATTATAAATTTTAATAAATTTCGTGGATTTTAATAGATTTTCACAAATTTCTTAAGAATCTCATCAAATATAGTGAAATTTCAAAATATTTGATTATTTGTATTTTTAAGCTTGGAATACATCCAAATATTTTAAAGTCCCTCTTATTAATAAAATTTTCATAAATTCACTAATTTTTTAGGATACCTAAATTTTAACAGATTTCATTAAATTTCATTAAAATCAAAATTTGGGACACTTAGGTGTTGTTCTCTTTGTGTTTGAGTTTTGAGTTTTGAATTCATTTTGTGTTTTATGTTTTGAGTATTCATTTTGAGATTTTTGAAAATGTGTTCTTTTTGACATTTTGAAAAATGGTTTTCAAAAATTA
>CAIGRR010537736.1:0-13104 GCA_903798365.1 Fraxinus sp. 1973-6204
TTACATCACCAAGTTGCTCCAACCAGTATTGATTATTACATCACTCAGCTGTTCTAACCAGGAATCGAACTCCCCACGTTGAGGTTGCAAGCCTTCAAGAAAATTTGTTCATTCCTCAAATTTAACTGATTTAGTTAAGCCATATTTAAAAACTCATATCATTTTCAATTACACATTCACACAATAAAATATTTTGTATGTAAACCCAATTTTTATCTTTATTTTTTAACTACATATTCTCTAAAAGAATCACTATTCAAAACTTTATCTCAAAATGATGGCTATCAAACAGAAGCTAAATTGAACTTCAACTTCGATTTGACATAAGAACTAGTCACATGACTCACATTAAACATTTGAGCCAACTTGGCTTCATAAAACTATATTAAATTGCGGTGAATTTATAACCAAACTTCGTTCCTATTTGTTTTGGATAAAATCATATTTTTAGTAAATTTTGATAAAATTGATAAAATATATTGCTGAAAATTGATCAAAATTATAGATTTCATAAAACATGTAATTAAAAATGAGTTTTAGAATATGGGGTGCTCAATTTGTACTTGTATTGGTGCGTTTAAATTATAACTTAAAGCAAGTTCTTAGGGAGTGCTTGTTGGATATTATTGAGAAAAGAACGTATTTTAAATATTGATATGATGGAAAATATATGGTTAACAAGTAAGGAAAAATTATTGATGTGATTGAAAATATTATTTTATTGAAAAATATGTTGTTGAAAATGAGTTTTGAAATAATAAATTTTGAAAGAGTGTCCGTCAAACATGGGTTTAGTACGTGTTTATTAATTTAAATTATAATTAAACTTTGCAAGTATTCAAGAATGGCGAATGAATTAATTTATCTTTTGTACAACCTTGCTTTTGGTATGATTCAAAGTATTGAAATGTTGCTATCAAAACAGCTCCCAGTCCCACTTTCGAAAAATCTAGAAGAATAGACTGAAGTTATATCAAATTACTAGATTTTCAATTTTTTACAAATAATTTCATAATAAAAATTATTTTGTATAAAAATTTTGAGCTTTTCTTCCACTTTATCCCATTTCCAAAAGCTCGTTATTAATTTTTTTTTTCCAGTGTATTAATCACATTTTATTAACTAATCTAGCTAAAAAAATAAACTTACTACGGAGCGATCACATGCATTCGTTCCAATTTTGTTTTCAACAAGCCATTCGCGTGCAGATCGAATTATTTTTTAACTAAATGTTCGACACATGCAGAATTTTCCTATTGAACGACCGCAAGAATTGAACGCAATTATTTTTGTATGCCACACTGAGTCTAGGGGTCTATTCTTAGGTTGATTTTCATTTAAAGACGCCAATTTCGGAACTCGATTGATTGATTGAACATTTCAAGACCATCTAAAAAATAAAGAAATTATTTGGTTTTTCTAAAAATCGTTATCATGCAAGATCCCTTTCAGTGCTCAAACCCAGCAGCTTCCTGGAAATAGAGATCCGCCCGCTTTAATTGAAAGTAGTTGAAATTTTATTACCGGATTCAAAGTATCAGATAAAATCAACAAAAACTGAAAATTTCTAACATTGAAAACCCACAATTCTACTATTTCATTATCAAAGGGAAAATTTCCACTAATTGCTTATAATTTTGAGACTCGGGCATATAAATATGGATAAATGAAAAGACAGTCCATCGGTCAAATCAAATTGAAATTGCGATTTTGAAATCGTTGATTTGAGATTAACATTTTGATTCAAAACCGAATCAAACTATTTATAACTGATTCGGTTTAGATTTTGAAAGTTAAAAGTCGAACTGTTTACTAGGCAAATAACGATTTATGATAATATTTTCTCTTATTTTATTCCGGAAAGAATGAATTCTAGAAGCAATTTTATGTTTAGAATGTTTTAATTTAAGTATTATATTAATATTTTAGACCAATATTTTTTAATTTATTTTAAACATATTATTTTTATGTCGTTAAAATTATGTATGAAACAAAATTGAACTAAAAAAATATAAAATTATTATGTATTTTTATTTTGATGAAAATAAAATTTGAGAAAATGTAAGAACCGAACAGTATTCAGCCAGGTCAGCATTTGCAGTTGCAGACATGACTTCGTTTGGGCCCACCAAATTTTGTAAAGTAGAATTGACTAAGAAGCAGTTAACAGATGTAACTAAATAATTAGTGAAATAATATTATAATTGACGGTGGTCTTATTTGATACGAGGACTTTCATTTTCCTCTGGTGCTCCTTAAATTTTGAACGGTCAGAAGAAGGTGCTAACGCATACTTCTTGCCCACGTCTCTACGAGCGTCCCATTCAAACATCTCTACGAATTTAATTTAGAGTCAAGATTTATACATGATTCATTTTTAGTCGTATAAACTTTTAATAAAATAGTTAATATCATAATGTAACTAAGCAATTTTCAACACTCGATCACTTATTATGGCATGACAATCAGGGGCGAATCCAGGAATTTGGTTCAGCTAGGGCGGAGACCGTTGGCCGTGTTCCAGGCTACTATTCCCAGTTCAAGCATTTCATCGAACAGTTCCTTAGCTGTCGAAATTACCCTCAACATACCATACATATGAATCAGATATTACTTACATGGACATGATTCTCCAGCCCACGCTTAAGAACACTACAATGCATTTGCTTTCCTAATTTTACAGAACCCAATTGACCACAAATTTTCAGCAAGAAAGCTATCCCACGATTCCCACCATTTTCTTGCATTTTCTTGTAATATTTGAAGGTTTCACGAGCTTGGTTTGTCCTCGCCAACCCTCTAATCATTGTGTTCCGAAGGAATCCATCTATGTTCTCAATTTTGGCAAAAACTGTGACAACATAACCCATTGATCCATGAGCAGAAACTCCTAAGTCCTAACTCATAACTCATAGCCTAAGTCTCTCAAACAATAAATCAATAATATAAGTATATAACACAAATTCTCAGAAAATGAAAAAATCGAAAATGAAATACAATCGGTAGAATGCCAAAAATAGGAAATATTGAAAAAGAAAGGAGAAGCCGACTAACCAAGAACTAGAAGTCCAGAGATTAGAAGAGACGAATCGTCGAAGGCTCGAAGCCGGAACTTGGAAGCTCCACAGTCCACTCCACTGCTCCAGCCCAAAAACTCACAGCTCCACCGCCACCGGACCACCGCCTGCGTCAAAAACTCACAGTAGACCAAGCCCCAAAAAAATTTCGCCCTCGCCCCTCGTCGCGTCGTCTCCAAGACTCCAACTCTCTCTCCCAACTCCCTCCTCTCAACCTGACCCAAAACAAAAGAATGAGATATTGGATTTGGTATTTTGGTTAATGGGTTAATTTCACAAATGGTCACTGAAGTTACAGCAAAATTTTAAAATGGTCACTGAAGTTCAAAACTTGCATAAACGGTCACTCAACTTACACTCACTTTCAAAANATTTGGTATTTTGGTTAATTGGTTTTGTTGTGGCTATTGGGTTGGGCTCATTATTGGCCTTTTTTTTAAAGAAGCCCAATAAACTTCCACTTCCAATCTCCATCTCGGTCCAGGCTTCTAGCAGACTCCTTCTTCTTCTTCATTCTTCTTCAATCCGGCTCCGGCAGGCGGCGGACCGTCTGAAACTTCCGGCGGACCCAGCACGGGCGGCCGCGGGGGCTGGCCAGGTGCTGGGTCCGCCCCTGATGACAATCACTTATGACCAACATATGATATTCTTGCATACCTCTTGAATCAAGTTTTATTTGATGAACGAATGTAATATGACATTTAACATTTAGCCTCTGTTTGTTTCACATTTGTTGCCCATTTCTAGAAAAATTGTTATCGTTGCACAGTAAAACCCCTGAAATATTTGACCAGCATGTGTGATAGTGGGGCCCAATAATTTGAAAAAAAAGGGTAAAACTATTAATTTTTTTCTTGAAAGTAATGCAGGTCAAAGAGGGGCTTAGCCTTTCTGATGAACATCAGTCTATATCTCAAAAGACTACCGCCACATTATCCACTGCAGTTGTGTTACATTTTTATACATTGAATATGTGACATAGACACCATGATTACCTAGAGCAATATTGTTACGTAACCTTGTACTCTCAAATAAATAAAAGTTAACTAATGAGTTGGTAGTCAAGCCATCAACTATTCTCGACGAATGTTGAGATTTTTTTAGAAGTCCTCACAATTCATGACATCTAGTGATCTCGACTATGTCGAGATTACTATGTTATGTTTTAGATAAAGAACTTGATCCTAATTTAGACAAGTGGCGTTCACACTTTTTATCATTCGGGCACACATAATAGTGTACAATAATTTAAGGATTTCTTCTTCTTCTTCTTTTTTTTTTTTGTTGTTCGAGCCCATAAATTTTCTACAATTTAAAAATATTCAAGTTATATATGTGGAAAATGACCATGTACCATGAATATGCAACCATCAAAATCGCCAATAGGCAAATGGTTATTATTAGTACAACTTTAGTATAATGGAGTAAGACCACAAATATAACAATTCAATTTATGGGGTGGTTGATGCTCATTATGGAGAAGAAAATACATTTTATAATGTCATGTGATTGAAAATATGTGATTAAAAAATAAGGAAATTTTTTAAATTTGTATATAATATTATTTTATTGAACAATGTGTGATTAAAAATGATTTTTTTTAGAATGTGTATCAAATCGGGGCTATAGGATTATAATTATGAGAAATGAGCATGGACCAAATATGGGTTATTTTCAGCTATTTTTATGCTACTTAGACTATGGACTTATAGATAAGGAATAAAAGTTAATGTGGAAGTTGGATTTGGTGAAATAGTTTTTAGACAAGTAGAAAAAATTAAAGTTTTACACATCATAGATTCACATAGCACACCATTGGTTTGTCGATACGTTCACACAAGATTAACACTTTGGATTCACAGTAAAAATTGTTGAAAAAATGATTCTCGTACATAACTATTGACACAATGTTTTATATAATGATGTGTCAAAATATAAGTAGGAAAATTATTTGCTTGATGAGATTTTAATTCAATTAAATCTTGTCATATCATTTGTCACATCATTTGTCACATCAAATTTTCAACTGAGGTTCGCCCTCCTTTAATTCCCCCATGAGCACACAATTGGTTTGTCTTATACACGCACAAGAATCAATACTAATTAATTCTTGTTTTATTTAGCCCATGTTTGATCTTCATTATTTTCAAAATACATTTTTTTTTTCAATCACATTTTTTAATAAAATAATATTACACGCAAATTCAAAATTTTTCATTATTTTTAACCACATATTCTCCATTAATTTACTATTCCCTCCGTCCCAATTATATATGTTTGTTTCGTTTTTCACACGGATTAAGAAAACTTTTTTAATGTCATTGGACAATTTATTTTTGTCAAAATCTTTCCTAATTCACCTCTATTTAGCCCATGTTTGACACTCATTAATTTCTCTCTCTCTTTCTCTTTCTCATTCTCATTCTCATTCCAATTCTTCATTTCAACCACAAATTCTCCAAATAAAATAATATTACACACAAATCAAAAACTTTTCATCACACATTCTCACATCAATCACTATTCCAAATTTCTATTCTACTCAAAATGGGTTTCAAACAGAGACTTAATTTTCAATATGTAAAACTAAATTATTGTTTGAATTAATAAAGAATTTGAAGAAATAAGAGTTTTTCCATATTTCCAAGAAGTGAGAAATGTGTGTATTTGGTTGATTTCAAGTATTTGGATGATTTCAAGAAGTTGGCACATTAAGTGGAGAAAATTTAATAAGGGTATATTAGTGAAGGAATACAATAAAATATTCTACATTAAGAAATCGGCCTATATATTTGAAACAAAACAAAAAGGAAACTCAGCCTATATAATTGAGACGGATGGAATATTTTAAAATGCATTCTTAGAAAAAAAAAAAAAAAAATGGGATTCAAACAAGGTCTTAGTCTATATTTAACTTTCATCTTTTTAACTAGGAAAAATCTTGTTGTACCAAATTTTTTACCTAATCTTTCACCGAATTGACAAGTGGCGCCACCTATTGGGTGGGCGTCTAGGAGTTATGCTACGTGTACATAATTATTTACCTAATATTTCACCGAATTGACAAGTGGCGGCCACCTATTGAGTGGGCGTCTCGGCCTACATTTTTTCATAAATAATTTTATACGTTGAGCCGTAATTTTTTTCAACATTTTAACCATATGCTCCATAAAAATTATTTTTTCACAAAATCCATCCGTATTCAAGACTTTTGAGAGGTTAACTATGACATTTGATACTAAGGAATAAATTGAATATCAAAAAATATATGAAAAGTACTTCGTTATGTTATATATATTAAGTTATCGATAAAGATTTTATGACCAAAGATCAAAAGTTTATTCTAAGATATGTTAGAAATTAGATTAGTATTTTTTATGATCACATAGAAATTCAATTTAAAAGGAAAATTATGATCAACAATGTTACATGTACAACACATAGGTTACAACATTATGTTACAACCTCTCACAAGGGGGTGGGTCCCGCGATTAAAATAATAGTGGACCCCACCTTCCTTGTGAGAGATTGTAACTCAATGTTGTAATTCAACATTGTTCAATGAACATTATTCAATTATGATTGAGGCAGTGATTATTTAAGTTGAGTAGGACCCCCGCCGCCGTGCGTCATGAAGAACGGGTTGACCCACGTGCCAAAGCAGAAATCAGCTGGACCCCACATTAGAGTGATCCAAATGAATATTTCTTATAATGTATAGTATTTTTACCGACTCTCTATATTTTAAATCTGATTTCTATTTTTCTTTTTGCTGATATTTCCCTTTACTTCGGGTATATAAATATCCCCCATTTCCGGAAAATATTGCCAAAGCAAGCGAAATTGTTCGACGCAGCAGCGAGTGAACCACTTTAAAACATTTCTTCTTTATTCTACTTTCGATTGTTGTAATTCGCTTTGTCATGAATTCTAGTAATAGTAACACGCTACTTCGAAACCAATACTCACCCGTCTCATCGTTTAATTCTCTCCAAACAATCTCTTGGGAATGGGATAATCAACTTGTTTTGGAGCACAATTCACTTCCATTCAATGTCAATGATTCCCAAGAAATGCTACTATTTGACATCCTAGCAGAAATTGCAAGTGATGACTCCAATTCCAATTCTTCAATAAGTTGTAAAGAAGAAGAGGTCACATCAAATACAAAAGTCGAAAAGAAAAAAGAAAAATCCTATATCGGTGTTAGAAAGCGGCCATGGGGGAAGTACGCAGCTGAGATAAGGGATTCTACCAGAAGAGGAGTACGAGTTTGGCTTGGAACATTTGATAGCCCGGAGGCTGCTGCTTTAGCTTATGACGAAGCTGCATTTGCAACACGTGGTCCATCTGCGGTGCTCAATTTTCCAGTGGAGAGAGTGATCGAGTCGCTTCAAGATATGAAGAATAGTTGTGATCAAGGAGAGTGCTCTCCAGTGCTTGCACTCAAGAAGAAGCATTCAATGAGGAAAAGATCATTTACTAAGAGAAGGAAGGCAAGAGAGGCAAAGGTAGAAAATGTTATGGTAGTAGAGGACTTGGGAGCTGAATATTTAGAGAAACTTTTGAGTTTTAGTGAATAATCTTCCGATTTTCTTTTCACTTATTTCTTTTTTTCTAAGCCAGTTACATGAACTTGACATTTATGATAGGAACTGTCCATGCATCATGGTGTGCTATGTCAACTGTTATGTGACTTTCTTCTAAAATTGTGGGTATTGAATTTGGTGGTGGGTAGTGCAAATCTGGTGGAGTCGTGATTTTAATTCAGTTGGGAGGCAAGATTTACATATAAACAAAAACAAAACTCAATTAAGACAAATAAAGGGGTGGATTCAGAATCAGAATCAGACTAAAAAAATTTCAAGTGGGGTTTAAAAAAATTACACACAAAAAAAATCACATAATATTTTTTAACACTTGGAAGGGCTAGAGACTGGACCAAGCTATAGCTAGGCTCAATCCCCCTACATCCGCTCCTCAATATTATTAGAAGCAAATTTCGTATCAAAATATCGAGTGAATTGCAATATTTCATCAAACATGTGACGAGCTTCTTCATTTTACTTCATGAGAGTAACAAAACAATCTAGAGTGGCATGGCTACATTGGATGGATGGATGAAGTGAAATGTTAAGAGATATCTTACAGTAAAGGGAGTCTATGTAAGTGATAGAAAAAACATAATATAACAACAAAAAGATTACGCATTGATTCTTTCCACAATTACTAATAGCTACAATTTCTCAACATGAAAAACTTCAGAAGCTAAAAACAAGAGGGACTAAAGTTTTTATTAAATCGCACATCATATAAAATGTAGGGATAATAATAAAAGTAATGAATTTTATAAAATGTTTAGATAAGCTTTGCCAAATTGTAAGTTATAAAAAAAATGTTAAAAAGACAGGGCCGGCCTAGCCTAAGGCAACCTAAGCCATTCCCTTGGCCTCAATTCTTGAGAGTTAAATTTCAAGAGAAGATAGAATTTGCAATCAGCCACTTTTATCTACCTTATCATTGATCAGACCTTCAAGGTTAAATAATACAATGGAATGTACAAAAAATAATCTAGAATGGACAGCTGTTAGTTTGTTCCTAAAATGGTGGATCTTGTCAAGAATATTTTACAACAAATTTGGTTATAATGCTGCAAGCAAAATCGTATCAGTTTAGAGAGAAAAAGAAAGCTGCTGATGCAATGCTTTAGCTGGTGTATGAGTTAGCTGATTCTCAGCTGGTGTGGCTATATAAATTGGCAAGGTAGGTAAGGTAGTTAATTCAGTTAACATCCTCCCTCAAGCTGGAAGGTGCTAAAGTAACTCCCAGCTTGTCTTTCAAAAAAAAAAGAAATCTTGAATGACTTAGTCCCTTAGTTAGTAGATCAACAATCTGGTCTGAGGTAGGTACATATTTTAATTCCAGTTCTTTGGCAATAACCTTATCTCTAATGAAGTGCACATCCAATTCTATGTGTTTCGTCCTGGCATGGTATACTAGTTTAGCTACTAAGGCTCCTGCACTTATATTATCACACCATATAGTTGGAACTTCAGCCAGAGGTAGTTCCAGTTCTTGAAAAAGGCAGTTGAAGCAAGTGCCCTATACTCTGATTCAATACTTGAACGTGCTACAACATGTTGTTTCTTGGAAGACCGGCTTATCAAATTATCACCCAAGTAAACATAGTAGCTAGAGGTTGATCTTCTATCATCAGGGCATGATGCCTAGTCTGCATCTGAGTAACCATTTAAGGTAAGTCTATCACTTCTTTGAATCCATAGTCCCTTTGAGATACCTAAAGATTCTCTTCAGTGCTTGCCAGTGAGATAATGTTGGAGCTTGCAAGAATTGACTCAATTTATTCACACCAAACGTAATGTCTGGTATATTGAAGATACCGTAATCCTTCAACAACACTCCTGTAAGCTGTTGGGTTCTTCAGTGTTTCTCCATCAGTTTTAGACATTGATTTACCAGCAGGAATAGGTATAATACAAGGCTTTACATTTTGCAACTCGAACCTTTCAAGTAAATTAGCAATGTATTTGTTTGAGTGAGATAAATTCCAGAGTCATGCCATAATACCTCAATCCCAAGGAAGTGGTACAGCCATCCTATGTCCTTTAACGCGAATCTTCTGTTCAGATTATCTATGAATTCCTACAGCAAGTCTCTGTCATTGCCTATGATCACCATCCACATATATAAGTGTAAAAAATTATTTGACTTTCATTTTTGAAATAAAAGAATGGTGTATCTGCCACTGATTGCTTGAATTTCCAGCTCAAGAATGTTGTCTTTAATTTCTCATTCCAGGCTCTAGGTGCTTGTTTCAATCCATAAAGTGTCTTGTTCAGTTTACAGACATGATTAGGCCAAATCCCTCAGGCTTATTCATAAAGACAGTTTCTTCGAGTTCTCCATTGAGGAAAGCATTGTTGATGTCCACTTGTCTAACCATCCATTCCTTTGTGACTGTCAAGATGAGTATTATTCTGAGAGTTGATGGCTTGATAACAGGGCTAAATGTTTCATAGAAATCAATGCCAGGAGTTTGATGAAATCCTTTAGCTACAAGTCTGGCTTTGAATATCTGTACTGAGCTATCTATGTTGTGCTTCAGCCTGAAAACCCATTTATTGCCTACAATGTTGTATGCTGGTGAATAAGGCACAAGTTCCCAGGTTTCAACCTTTGTTAAAGCATTGAATTCTTCATCCATGGCTTTCTTCCAATCATCATTCATCAAAGCTTCAGTTGCATTCTTAAGTTCTAAGAGTTTTTCAGTTAATCTTCCAAGATAAAACTTTGGTTTGAACACTCCAGCTTTTCCTCTAATGATCATAAGATGCCCAACCAGATTTCCTGTTCTATGTTGAGGCATTTCTTCAATTCTATTATCATCTGATTGCAGAGGAGCTTCATTGATCTGTGACAAATTTGACTCTGGCATATTGCAGGTTCTGATTCAGCATCTCCTTTAGAGTCGCCCAAAGTCATCACCAAGTGGTAAATTGTCATTCTGATTGTCATTTAAATCAGAAGATAAATGATGTTAAGCATGAGCAGTTTCAGAGTGATGACTTGAAGTAGCTATTATTTTGTTTGGTTCAGATAGAAAATGAAAGTAAGACACTATGGTTTCTGACACTGCTGGTTCTGATTGAATTTTTGTAGAGGTTGAAGACTCGAATGGGAATTCTGACTTATTAAATATGACATATCTTGAAATATATAATTTTCTAGTTGAACTTAGGCACTTGTAGCCTTTGTGAGATTCACTATAGCCAATAAACGTACACTTGGTGGAGTGGAAACTAAATTTGCATTTTTGATATGGCCTTAGGCAAGGATAGCAGGCACATCCAAACACTTTCAAGGCTTGGTAATTAGGTTCTTTATTGCATAAGATTTGATAAGGTGACTTTCTTTGAAGAGTTGGTGTTGGCAGCCAATTTACAAGGTAGGTAGCAGTCTGAAAAGCTTCCTACCAATACCTTAAGGGCAGTTTTGCTTGGGCTAATAGTGTTAGACCTATTTCAGTCACACGTCTATGCTTTCTTTTTATCCTGCCATTTTAAGCTGAAATGTATGGACATGGGTGCCTAAACTCAATTCCCTCTTGATTTAAAAACTTTGAGAACACTCTATATTCACTACCCTAATCAGCCTGCAAGGTTTTTATATTGCTAGCCAGTTTGTTTTCAATAAGCCTTTTGAATTGAATGAATATATTTAAGGCCTCAGATTTCTATTTCAAGGGATAAATCTACGTGTACATGCTAAAGTCATCAAGGAAAGATATGTAATATTTAAAGCCTGAAGTACATAGGATAGGGGCTTGTCCCCAAATGTCTGTAAAAACAAGTTCTAATGGAGCTTTGGCATGTGATGAAGATAAAGGAAAGGGCAATAAGTGAGATTTGCCAAGTTGACACGCATTGTAGAAAGGTCTGATATCATTTCCTTTAAGTTTGAGATTACAGGATTTGAGTACTTTAGTCATCACTTCGTTAGAAGGATGACCAAGCATCTTGTGCCATACATCATTTGTGGAAATCGAAGACTCATGACTAGAAACACTAGAAGACGAGTTGCAGAAGNTTGAGATTACAGGATTTGAGTACTTTAGTCATCACTTCGTTAGAAGGATGACCAAGCATCTTGTGCCATACATCATTTGTGGAAATCGAAGACTCATGACTAGAAACACTAGAAGACGAGTTGCAGAAGAATTTATTTTTGATGGCTGACTCTTGAGTAAGACTCTTAGTAGTTTGGTGGGGAAAGTCCAGCTGGTACAACCCCTCTTTAAGCTTCCCTTGCATTATCACTTCCTTCATTGATTTATCCTTGACAAAACAGTAATCAGGGTGAAATTAAATGTAGACATAATTATCTTAAGTTAACTTAGAAACATTTATAAGGTTGTTCTTAATTTCAGGCACATGAAGAAGTTTGTCTAGAACCATAATTTTATCATTCAAAATCGGAATGTGAGTGGTACTAAAATGAGAGATATGCAACTTACTTCCATCTCCTACCATGATTTTCTCCTTACCAACATATTCATTGACTGAGGTGAGATTTCCTTTATCTGAGGTTATGTGATTGTTGGCTCCTGTCTACATACCATATCATTGACAATGCTGGGAGATGCAATAAGAGCTGCAGGTAAAGTGTTGTAGCTGGTTCTTTGGTTTGGTAGCACTCTAGTATATCTATCATCATACTTGAAGTTGCATACATTAGGCTTGTGGTCAGTTTTCCCACAAACTTGACAAATTGGTCTATTACTGCCACTATATAGGTTGCCTGTTCTGTTTCTCCTCTTCCACATTTATTGTTGCTGAAATTAGTGAACCTATCCCCAAAAATTGGCCTATAAGATTTGAAGCCATGGTGATTGGATCCAGACCTTTGGGAGAAGTTAGCTGAGGTTTGATTGATGTTGATTTTAGCTATGTCATTTCTCAGAGAATTGAGGTGTTCCAGCCTACTTTCATAAGTTATAAGTGTGGATTAAAGCTCTCCCCAAGATATATGTTCTCTGTTATTGATCTGGACAACAATGTGGGTATAGTTTTCATCTAAACCAGCCAAAACCTGAGTGACTAAGTCTGTATGCACCACAGTTTTCCCAACAATATCCAGGTTGTCAGCAAGTTGCTTCACCTTGTTTAAGTATTGATCAATATTCATTGTTCCCTTTCTTGATTTCTGCAGTTCACGAGTGAGGAAGGTTATTCTAGATCGATTTTGTACTCCATAGCTTTCTTCAATTGCTGTCCAAAGCTCCCTTGAATTGGTAGCACCCATAACTTTCATAGCAATGTCTGGAGTCATTGATGAATATAGCCAATACATAAGCAACTGATCTGTTGACATCCATTGGCCATATTCAGGATTTTTAATCATCTCAATGGTGGTACCAGCTTCACCAGTAACTTGGCTACCTATGAATTCTTTGGGACACATCTTTGTCCCTAGAATGTAACTTTCAAGGTTGTGTCCTCGTATGATT
>CAIGRR010537737.1:0-19124 GCA_903798365.1 Fraxinus sp. 1973-6204
GATAATGTGCACTATAAGCTAAGTTTAAAGCTCCACCATGAGAATACATTTCTTTGACACACAGTTCTCTTGACAAGAAAATGTATATGTGCATGTAGTAAACAAAAAAATATTGATACCTCTGTTGTTTGAGTTTCATTTTTTGTTATTATAATTGTACATTTAAAAAAATATAGTTGATAATGAATAGTAGTTGTTGAATCTACAAAATGTGTAGTTCAAATTAATATTTAACTTTGAAAAATAGAATTTAAGGAGAAGAAATTAAATTTCAAATACTTAAAAAAGTGATAAAAATTAAAAAGAGAGACAAAATGCCATTTAAAACATTGGAAACGAATCAATTCAATAAATTGATAGAAAAAAAAAGTGACACAACCATCTTGTCTCCTCTTTCTTCGTTCACCACCAAACAATTTTAAGTTAGTTCACCGACAAAACACCAATTAAAACGTCAAATACCTTTAAATCAATTCCCTACTACCGTCATATAGGAACCCAACCAAACTATTGATATTCACTTAATGAAGATCCCAACAAGAGAATAAGTTGAGTTTTTTTCAATCTCCGTTGCTGGCATCGCCTACACCAATAGTTGCAGCAGTTGTTGCCAGACGTTTCCACCACCATCTCCGATCGTCGGTCTCTTCGACTTCCTCACCAATGTTTTTGCTGCCCAAACATCTACTTGTGGGCTGATATTGTTTAGCACAAAACTACAGCTCAAGCGCTCTATACCATCTAGCAAAGGCCTAAATAATGAACAGACAACTATACTTGAGTTGTGCAATAAATAAAAAATTAAATGTTTAATATTAAACTTAAAACAATAATTCCTAAATAGGGATTTGTGAAAATGGAAAATTAAATATTAAAAAAATATTTAAATTATTTTTTTTATAATATACCTGATTTGTGGATTAAAAAAACTATCATCTTATTTTTAATAAGAAAAATTAAAAGCATAGTTCTCTCTAATTTTCGCTTTGGAAGAAAAAAGAAATCACAACTACCCTTGAATAGATTACGTTCACGAAAAATATCAAAACTTGAGCAAGTTTTATAAATCAAGTCATATTTCACTAATTTAAAAAAAAAAAAAATTGATATTAATTGATTTATATGTAAGATCACGAATCTCAACAAGACGTTTACGCACCTTTTACCAATTTCATTACATTTCTTCCGTCACCACATTGCATGTGTTATCTGTCAATCTTCGAAAGATTCTATGCTAGTCCCAGACCACAAGGCAGTGGACCAGGACATGAGATGTGTGACGGTGTGAGTATGTGTTGCTGCCACCCTTCTCCTTATCATCACCGCCACCTTTCCCCTTATCACCACCGCTGACGCCTTCCTTTCTGGAGGAAGAATTTCAACCTATTTCTACAAATGTTTCTTCAGAGACTCAGCTAGAGCTTTCATGTCCATTGCTGCAGTCACTGTCACCAAATCCTTCTGTCCGTCTATTTTCTTATCTTCATACCCTTGTAACGCTGTCAATGTCTCCGTTGGGCTCTTCAATTTCAGTAAAATATACATAGCAAGGTAGCTACTCACCCTTTGTTTTGGTTACAAATTTGTGGATTTTCTGTATGCTTCCCTAGCAGTGTAACCCCACTTTCGAAATAATTAATGCATAGAAATATAAAAATTAACATTACCTCCTTGTTCTTGCATTTTTTGTCATCACTTTTTATCTTTGTATTCTTGTCTTCTTTTCCACTTTCTTTGCCCTTTGCGTTCTTTTTTGGCTGCCCTGGTGAAATCAGTTCACACTTTTTTGTTGGTTTTCTCCTCCACTTTCTCCCGGAGATTCTTCGGATGAAATTTTCCGATAACTGTAATCTTCTGAGATTCATCGATTGTCAAAGCCTAAGCCTTCACACATTTTCACATTATTCACGTGAAAAAATAAAGTAACAATCGTAAGTGAAAATTAGTGAGACAAAAATGAACAGTAAATCTCACACTCTCTCTTTTAAGAGAATGAGGGATAAATGCTCGCCTTTGTAATAGAAAAATAGCGGCGATCCTAGCTATTTTGATTCGAAGTATATATGTTTAGAGGCCATTTGAGTCTTTCTTTTACTTTATTCGAGGATGGATAAGTTTGAAGGTATTTAATAAATATATTTTTACCCTAATTCGAGCTACCAAAAGTGGTGGACATTTGAGAGTGCTTTAGCTGATTAGATACTTAATTTGAAACTGAAATTGAAGTCGACCCAATTGGAACTATATTGAAGTTCAATGCCCAAATTCAGATAAATCAAAGTTAGTGAACCAATTAAGATTTAGCTAAAACTTCATGGACTAAAAATGAAATTTATCCTGTGTTGGGAACTAATGATACTATAAATATTACTACAAAAAGATAAATGATCGAGTGGAATGAATCATTAAAATAAAATTGAACGTAACATGTGTAATAAATCTGGGTGAGAATTTAAATTACTTTTCCTTAATCTAAGTCTACCTTGCATTGATTCTTACGAATTTTCTCTTTTAAGATATGACCATCATTTCTTGTGATTTATAAGCAGAAGAAAAGGTCAAATAAAATGCAGTACTCTTCCTAACGAAAATGGGACTCAGATTAGAATTCACAAAAACGAAATATTAATAATGATTTGATTGCACAAACAAATTCAATTGAAGACTGAAATTTGTGCAAGATAGCAATCTATTCATATTATTAAAGACGGGAAAAATATGTACACTCTTGTATCTATGTCGATAAAAGAAAGAAAGCAACATAAAGTTTGACCAAAATTCTATCATTGTGTTTTATTGTGCTTAAAAGTTACTTTTATAGGGAAGTTGAATATGTATCCTCATGCCAAATGTATGAACACCATACTTCGAAAAAAGGATAGATATCCCGACCACATTATTTTTCAACACAAAGGCATAGTTTTATTTGAAGTTTTTATTTTCCAAAAAAAGTGAGTCAAATTTTAAAACAATAGTTGGATCATGTTTACATTACATCAAAATAACAAAATGGTATGAGCGATAATTTGCATGGCTCCAACTTGTCTTCTATTTGGGGAGTGTCTGGTTTGGTCCTCACTCATCCCTTTTCCAACCAATATGGGGGCGACAAGCTTAAGGGGCCCAAACAGCTCCTTACCAATAAATGCTATCAAAATTTATCACGAAAATACTAATAAGTATCTTGGGTAAAATATTAGGTATGGTTCATTATTTTAGTAAAGATAAAATTTTGGTCCCCCGTTAATCAAAATTATTTTATTCTATGCTCCATTGTGATAAAAAAACAAAAACAGATAAAACTTTAGGACTACTGAGCACTAGCAAGTAAAAATTCTATCAATGGTTGGCTTGAATGCATAGAGAACATCATTGGTTCATAGTTATTTTATTTTATTTTTTTATGCTCGATAAAAATGAGATACCAAAGAAAAAGGAGGGTCGATTCTTACCCGAAGAAGAAATGGAGGGAAAAGAAAAAATTAACGGAAGCTCCATGAATATCATGGATCAAACTGGATTAAAGGAGTCAAAAAGAGAAGACCGATAAATATTCTGAAGGCAAACAAGTAGAGTCCATTTCTTAGAATACATATGCTTTAGCTAAAAAATGGAAGAATTGGAGTGATGGATGTATGATATGGATCATGTGTTGGATATAGAAGAGGTGTTCAATTACTACTCTATGCTTACCTGTGTAGCTTATTAGGACAT
Organism: Fraxinus sp. 1973-6204; assembly: GCA_903798365.1. Taxonomy (NCBI): domain Eukaryota; kingdom Viridiplantae; phylum Streptophyta; class Magnoliopsida; order Lamiales; family Oleaceae; genus Fraxinus; species Fraxinus sp. 1973-6204. The sequence goes on from CAIGRR010537737.1 coordinate 3,715, forward strand.
TGTCGACAAATTTTTCATGGATATGTAAGCGGAATATTTTCTTCCACAACCCTCAGCCAGTATTCATAGTTCAATTAGGAAACTAGGCTCAATCATCGTTCATAGTTCAACGAGGAAGGAGAGCTTAGTTGTTCACAGTTCAAATTCTAAGCTCTCGAAAGCTGTAAAAGTGAAAGTATAATTCATTATTCGCACATATGAAGCCGTGTTTCTCCCTTCATTTCCACTTTTTGTGCGTGTATGGGTTGTTCATCGTGTACTACAATTTCTTTGTCCTTTAATGGAAGTATGTACCTTGAAATTCATAACTTATGTGTCTGGCTAGGTAGCTATAGCAATAGTGATATTCATAATGATAAAAGGAAATCATTACTGTGTCATTAATGAAAAATCATCAACATATATCCTATCCAAGCTAGTACAATTGCAAAAGTGATAGCATAGCAGACTAAATGTAAAAAATGGTGAATTTTAGAGGTCAATGACAATATGAACATAAATCTAAATTCAGACATGCAGAACGAGAGCATTGCAACTAGACTATTCATCAATCTTGACTTCTGTTTTGTGAAAACACGATTAGGGGCGTCAACGAGTCTAGCCGTAAGTCGAAACTTTTTGCTCGGGCTCGGCTAGAGTAAAAATACTTTATTTTTTATGGTGTGTTTGAGCTACATTATTTTGAAAGAGTGTATTTTGGAATAGTAGATTGATAGATAATGTGTGGTTGAAAAAGAAAGAAAAATTGTTGATGTGATGGAAAATATTAGTTTATTGAAAAATGTGAAGTTGAAAATGAGTAGAAAAATGAGAATGAAATTTATACGTATTATAAATAATAACTAAATATTAACATATAAAAAAATTATACCTAAAATTAAAAGAAGAAATTTTAAAATTTTAAAAAAAAAAGGAAATTGTAGGCAAGTTTTTCTTTTCTTTTTTTTTTTTTTAAAGAAAAAAGAAGTGGTACGCAATTTTTTAGGCTCACAGGCCGACCCTGCTTGAGCCGACGTCCTAAAATAAGTCTCGGCCCAATAGAGCCACGAGCCGATGAGCCATTTTGCCATCACTATACGCGATAGACCTCAAGTTGCTATACATATCCGAACAAGAATGAGAAAAATTTAACATTGCATGGATAAGTACCGGCAAATTTCTCTTCAGGCTAATCATAGACTTTAATCTGACCTGAACACATTGCATTTGGTAGGCATCCTCATCACCTTGGAATTTCAGTTCTGCAGCTACATGTTTCTCCCTTTCTGCAATGCGATCATCTTTCCCTGTCCTGCTTGCATTGGTTCTCTTCTGCACATTTTTTATGCCAATTATCGTGCTCATCAGTTCTTTTTATACGTTTTTCCCTCGACTTTGCACATTTATTTTTAAGATTTAATTCTTTTTTCTGATTCAGTCATGTACTTTGAATCATAGTAGCAAAGTTACTAATGGCATCTTTCATGTGCTCATTCGGAATCTTCTTCAGATAAGCATGGCGGCGTGCTAGAGTGTCTGTATAGGGGGATTTTAGGTCCCACGAACTTTCCCCTTTGAGTACTTACCAACAGGAATGAGGCTTACCTTCATCCATTCATTGAACGTTTCAACATACTCTTCTTGTTGTGACATAAGTTCACTAAAATGAATATGCTACTCATGAACAACTTTATACAACCAACGAGTGCGGTTATGGTGGAGGTCACTCATTTCTGATGGAGATTAAGACATGTCCCCATGCCCAAGAGCTCACACTATCCTGTATTGTTGTTCGTGGTAAATTTCCATCTTTCCCACATTGTAGCCGTCCTGTGATCCATTACAAAAGCTTAGTATAGATTTTAAGGCTAACATTGACACATAGGCTAACTCATTTTGGGGTAGTAAGAACAATGGAACCTGGAAGTTCATGCACATGAAGATAAGCAAGAGAAATTCATGGTATCATATTAGAACACGTAGAGTTATGTGTTCAACGATGCAGTCATGGTATATACCGCATTAATTACTTTCTTTACAACAAATGATAATAGAAGCAAGAGAAATCCATGGCATCATATTAGAATACTTAGAGAGTTTACGTGTTTAATGAAGCAGTAATAGTATATGTCGTATTAATTATTTTGTTTACAACAAATGGTAATAAAATCAAGAGAAATTCATGGATCATATTAGAATACTTAATGTGTTTAATGAAGCAATCATGATATATGCCGCATTAATTATTTCGTTTACAACCAATGGTAATGGAAGCAAGTTACAGATCCTCAACAACAGCTAGACATTAGAAAGTATTTCTCAAAGTTGCATAGTACTTACGCATCAACAAGGACAAGAAGAAGAGTATGTTGAAGTGCTAAATGAATTGATGAAGCTAAGCCTCATTCTTGTTGGTTAAGTACTGGAAGGAGAAAATTTGTGGGACCCAAAACCCCCCTATACAGACACTCTTGCACGTCAGCATGCTGATCTGAAGAAGATTACAGATGAGCACATGAAAGATGCCGCTAGTAACTTTGTTGTTATGATTCTAAGTACATGGTTGAATCAGAAAAATGAATTAAATCTTTAAAATAAATGTGCAAAGTTGAGGGAGAAGGGTATAAAAAGAACTGATGAGCACGATAATTAGCATAAAAAATATGTGAAGAAGAGGACCAATGTAGGCAAGGCAGTGGAAGGGGATCGCGTTGCAAAAAGGGAGAAACATGTTGGAGCTGCAGAACTGAAATTCCAAGGCGATGAGGATGCCTACCAAATGCAATGTGTTATGGTCAGATTAAAGTCTATGATGAGCCTAAAGAGAAATTTGTTGGTACTTATCAATGGAATGTTAGATTTTTCTCATTCTTGTTCCGATATATATAGCAACTTGAGGTCCATCGAGTATAGCGATGGCAAAAAAATTGCATAACACTTCCTTTTTCTTAAAAGAAAGAAAAATTTGNAATGTTAGATTTTTCTCATTCTTGTTCCGATATATATAGCAACTTGAGGTCCATCGAGTATAGCGATGGCAAAAAAATTGCATAACACTTCCTTTTTCTTAAAAGAAAGAAAAATTTGCGACCTTTTTTTATTTATTTTTAATTTCTTCTTTTAATGAGGAGTCTAAGCCCTCGAAAGCTGTAAAAGTGAAAAGTATAGTTCATTATTTGCACATATGAAGCTGTGTTTCTCCCTTCATTCCCACTTTTTTGTGCGTGCATGTGTACGTGTCTTCATGTACTACAATTTCTTTGTCCTTTAATGGAAGTACGTACCTTAAAATTCATAACATATGTGTCTGGCTAGGTAGCTGTAGCAATTGGGATATTCATAACGATAGAAGGAAATAATCACTGTGCCATTAATGAAAAAATATCAACATATATCATGTCCAAACTAGTACAGTTGCAAAAGTGAGAGCATAGCAGACTAAATGTAAAAAATGGTGAATTTTAGAGGTCAATGACAATATGAACATAAATCCAAATTCAGACAAGCAGAACGAGACGTGCATTGCAGCTAAACTATTCATCAATCCTGACTTCTGTTTTGTGAATACGCGATTATGCATGTCAACGAGTCGAGTTGAGTCGTGAGCCGAAACTTTTTGCTCAAGCTCGGCTCGATTAAAAATACTTCAAGCTTTTTTGCCTGAGTCGAGCCGAGCAGATCAGAGCAGAGCAGAGCAAAAGCTCGACCAAAAAATTTAGGCTCGACTCGAGCTTTCGGCTAGGGCCTAGGGTCTCAGCGAGCCAAGTCGGTTCGATTTTGTTTTTTTTTTTTTAAATTCGTGACAAATCTAAATTTTTTTTTAAAGAATTTAAAATTTGTGTAATTTATACGTATTATAAATAATAACTAAATATTAACATATAAAAAAATTACACCTGAAATTAAAAGACATTAAAAATTTTTTTTAAAAAAAAAGAAGGGGTAGGCAAGTTTTTCTTTTTTTTTTTTTTTTTTTTTTAGAAAAGGGAGTGTTGTGCAATTTTTTTAGGCTCACGGGCCGGCCCGTCGATCCATACAGGCCGACCAGGCTTGAGCTGATGTTCCGAAATGGGGCTCGGCCCCACTAAGTCACGAGCCGACAAGCCATTTTGTCATTGCCATACGCGATGAACCTCAAGGAGTTATATATATCCGAACAAGAATGAGAAAAAATCTAACATTGCATGGATAAGTACCAACAAATTTCTCTTCAGGCTCATCATAGACTTTAATTTGAACTAAACACATTGCATTTGGTAGGCATCCTCATCGCCTTGGAATTTCAGTTCTGCAATTTCAACACGTTTCCCTCCCTCTACAATGCGATCCTCTTTCACTGCCCTGTGTGCATTGGTTCTCTTCTACATATATTTTTATGCCAATTATCGTGCTCATCAGTTCTTTTTATACTCTTTTCCCTCGACTTTGCGCATTTACTTGTAGATTTAATTCCTTTTTCTGATTCAGTCATGTACTTTGAATCATAGTAGCAAAGTTACTAATGACATCTTTCATGTGCTCATTCGGAATCTTCTTCAGATAAACATGCCGACGTGCAAGTGTCTATATATATGGGGATTTTATGACCCACGAACTCTCTCCTTCAAGTACTTACTAACAGAAATGAGGCTTAGCTTCATCCATTCATTGAACGCTTCAACGTACTCTTTTTGTTGTGACGTGAGCTCACTGAAATGAATATGCCACTCTTGAACATTATACAATCATCGAGTGCGGTTATGGTGGAGGTCACTTGTTTTTGAACACATTGCATTTGGTAAGCATCCTCATCGCCTTGAAATCTCAGTTCTGTAGCGTCAACATGTTTCCCCCTTTCTGTAATGCGATCCTCTTCCATTGCTCTGCCTGCATTGGTTCTCTTCTGCACATATTTTTTATGCCAATTAACGTGCTCATCAGTTATTTTTACACGCTTTTCCCTCGACTTTGCACATTTATTTTTAAGATTTAATTCTTTTTTTTTGATTCAGCCATGTAATTAAAATCATAGAAGCAAAGTTACTAATGACATCTTTCATCATCCGAAATCTTCTTCAAATAACCATGCCAGACGTCAAGAGTGTTTGTATAGGGAGATTTTGGGTCCCACGAAGTACTTACCAACATGAATGAGGCTTAGCTTCATCCATTCACTGAGCGCTTCAACATACTTTTCTTGTTATGACATTACTTACTGAGATGAGTATACCACTCTTAAACAACATTATATAACCGTCGAGTGAAAGCGCTTCAACATACTCTTCTTGTTGTGACATGAGCTCACTGAAATAAGTATGCCACTCTTGAACAACATTATACAATTGTTGAGTGCAGTTATGGTGGAGGTCACTTGTTTCTGATGAAGATTGAGACATGTCCCATGACCAAGAGCTCGTACACCCTGTATTGTTCTATGTGGTAAATTCCCATCGTTTTCCACATTGTAGCCATCCTGTGATCCATTACAAAAACTTAGTATAGATTTTAAGGCTAACATTGACACATAGGCTAAGTGATTTTTGTGGTAGTAAGAAAGTATCACGGGTTTTGGATACAGTTGACCATCACACGAATTATTAACATTTGAAACCTTGAAGTCTATGGATTGCATGTCAACGATGCATCTGGCATGCAGATGACTAACTTCTGCATTCATCTTCTCTAAGGCATTTGTATTTGTGCCATGTTTCTTCTTCAACTTACTCAGCAAAGTAACATTTTTCTAATATTCAAGTTTCATTTGCTCAGCTACTTGTAGCTTCAAAAACAAACCACAAACTATTTTTAATGGAAAGAGATATTATGAGACAAACATTGTACAACACTAAGTGGTAAAGAAATCGAGAATATTTTGTGGCGTTATAATTTCAAGACATTTGTCATCTTTGCTCTTTACTAAAAAATAAATATTGGTCACTAGATACATCACGATATTTCTGGTATGCGTACATTGATTATGTGCTACATGCACTAAAATTACAAAACAATAATAAAGAATTTTGTTTTGGCACTAATCAATTTGATAGCAGCTAACTGCATCAGTCACACACTTAGATTCTCTTAAATGGTGTAAAAATTATACAATTTCACATGATGATGATTTCCGGTTGAGCACACACTCACTAGAGTTTTTGGTTGAGTTTTAAAGCGGTGAACCTAGAGTACCAGTGTACTTAAAGGCCAATTTATAGTGGAAACTCCATTGAAAACACCAAATTTAGATTTTGATGCTTGGTTTAACACTAGACAAAAAACAACCAATTTAATGTGCATACCTTGACTTCATCATAAAGCTTTCCTCCCATGCCAGCATCTTGTCCAACATCGTTGCTTTAGAGTCAAAGTCGTGTAATCTATCATCTACGTTGGTAAAATTCATTTATGAGCATATTCATCATTTGTTGTAAACTACCACGAGTACTGTGAAAGAACTTCCCATGATTTAGTATATTAGTTTGATCCGTAGGCATTATTTTTATCAGTTTATTCCAAGGCAATTACTATGTGATTCTAACTACATCAAACCCCAAATATATATTATGCCTCTTTTATCATCGAAATTTGAACGATAATGCAAGCAGATCCCCTCAAGCAACCTGGATACATCATCAGCACTCTCGTAAGCCTTGAGAAAACAATAATCAAGATCACCAAATATTTGCAACAAATTTGTATTACTCTGTCCACTCCCTTCTGCTAGAGCCCCCATTTCACTCTCTTGGCCAACTCCATTGCTGTTAAGGTCGGAGGAGGCTGTGATCCACCGCGCCTTCCACCCCTTCAGTGGCTCAACCCTCTCCTTATCAACTTCACCATCCATTTCATTTTTCTTGGCCTTTTCTTCTTCCATTTTCCTCTACCTGATCTTCCAAATTCAGGAACAGTAAACACCCTTTGCGGCGACGAAGGAATTTGATTAAACGAAGGGGTTAGGGGAGCGTAAAGGGGAGGGGGAGAAATATTAATTGGTGGCCGAAGGATGACATCACCACCACCTCCACGGGCAGCGCCGTCGAAGGGATATGGAACTTCTCCCTCACCATAGCCACAGAGGGCAGCGCTAGTGTTCTTCAAGCACATAGCGTGGGCGGAGTATCTGCTCCTTGCATCGAAGAACTTCTTTGGTCTCTGTCTTGGATTTCGTGAACCCCATTGTTGGGAGAATGGGATTTTGGAGCCCAACAGTGAATTTGAAAATTCAATGAAGACACGGCACAACGTATTCGTCCGAGAGTCTTGAGACGTAAAAAAGCATTGAACAAACTATCTATTTGTTTAGTATTTAATTCATAACGTGATTATAAATTCAAAAAACTTTTATACTTTAATAAAAGGACATAATATTAAACAGATTTTATTAAAAAAAAAAACAAAACAAAAAAAATTTTCTACTACTTAAAATTTTATTAAATACTATCTAGTTTTGACATCAAATAAATAAATCTTCTAGAGATGTAAATAAAAGTAAAGTTCTTGAGTAAATAGATATGTGCATGGTATGTCTCCTTTCAATTGCCACTTAGCCAGTCCTCTCATGTCTTGATTTTCACGAACCATCAATTTCCTGAAAGGGGTATAAGGAGGGGGTGAGATCAAATCTCAATAAGTATACAAGTACATGGTTAAATATTGTACATGATTTAAGGAACTTCATACATACATAGTGAGATATGAAAATCTAAAGCGTATATAGGTAGTGTGGGATTTTCATGCATAGATGATAGAACTATTGCACTCTGGTCCAAACTTAGAACATACATAAATGACCTCATGATCAGTGTTTCAAAAATCTAACGTACGCATATAATCCCATAAAAATTCTTATACACTTACTATATCTTGTGAAAATGATAAGAGAAATATTAGAATATATTTTTGACTTTTAACTCCTGACCTACGTACTAGATATTATACAATATTTGTAGAGTTAATTAAATGATTCATCACCAACATTTACATCTGATTACTACTTGCTCACTAAAAAATAAAAGGTTACCGAATGCTCACTCAATTTTGAAAAATGTTACTCACCCATCATTCTTCTTAATTCCGTCCATCCACCTTAACAAAAAAATTACACGTGGCGGATGGAAGTCTTATGTGGCATGAAACGGTGTTAAAACTCGACAACTTGGACATAAAGTCAAAATCCCATTTTAATTGGTAGCGTTTTCCTTCAAATTGGAAGATACTCTTTTGCCATCTCGATCAAAATTTCAATTTCCCCAATCTTTGAAGCAGAACCTAAATTGATTTTTTCCCTAAATCAACCTGATTGGCGACTCGATTTCCATCATAAATTCTCCTTCATTTTTTCCTCATCGCCATGGCTGGTATTTAAATTGCTCACTAAGAGAAAAAGAAGAAGAAAAGCAAAGAATCCGACTCACGTGAAAAACCTTTTGACCCGACGCAAAATACGCAAGAAAAGGATGCTGCTATTTATTACTTGATAAAGAAGAGGAAGGATGTTGCCTATGGTATAAAAAGGAAGCTGCCTGTGGTGGAAAATTGCAATAATATTACAACCAGATTATAGAAATCTGCTGGGTTGAAGACAATGGACTGGTGGTGAAGGATTCTGCCATATGAGGTTCTTTTGACTAGTTATAAGGGCTGGTGGTGAAGGATTCTATGGTGAATGCCATTTGTGTCTACGCGAAGTTGATGATCCCAAGGTTGCTGAGGTTTGAGAATGATATCGACGTTGGAGGGAAAGTGGTGTTGATGATGGCCGAAGGAGAGGCAATTGAATTGGGGATTGCGAAGATGACAAATGTAGTGATGGCCACTTATGATATTGGAGTGGTCGCCAGATTATGGATTGCGAAGTATGGATCAAATCATGAAGTTATAAGCAGTTCAAAATTAGTCCATGACAAAGAAACACTTTGATTCGTGGTGAGAAAATGGGTAGAAGGGAGTGAGAAATTGAAGTTGGATGCGAGAGAGCAGCTAGAGTAGAACACTTTTACACGCAGTAGAACTATGCACCCACTTGTGATATCTTTGTGGTGAATAAATCATTTTGAATTGTGGTGAATTATGCTGTAGAACACTTTTACATCTTCGTGGTCAATATGTAGTAGAAAGACATGTACATCTTTGTGGCGAATACTCTCTGTAGATATACATCTTTGTAGGTACTGGTAATTATGAAGTAGAACACTTGTACATCTTTGTGGTGAATAAGTCATTTTGATTTTCAATACCACTTGTTTTTACTTTTGAATTCATGCATACTACCTCTCTAAAAGTGAACAAAAACTGAACTTTTGAATTGAATAGAACAAAAATAAGGAACTAAAAATTATACAGTCGCAATGACTGAACCAGCAAACCATAATAATCACATTTTTTTTAACCAATCATCTCTCTGATTAACCAACACAAATAACAAGGAGGCCAATCAATTAGAGAGTGCATTACTGTAAAATAAGATTTTGGATTACCCTTTACATGAACATAATCAAATCTAATTTACATAATTGATCGATACAATCACACCTACACTACACTATCATTACATAGAACTACCTGGTAATGGACAAAATCATTGCCACCCAATGTAATCAAGACCAGTGCTTCCTTTATAAGTTTCTTCATCAACTTTTCTCCTATAAGTGCCCTTTTTCTTCGTACTGCTGGAAATAATCTAGTCGTTGGGGAACTCGAACGACGTTTACCTAGATTGGATGAGATTGAACAAAATTTGTCAATAGACATATCAAATCAAGTGTACAGTATAATCATGTCGTAACATAATCGAATCGTGAATAGGTAACTTGCAAATTGGATTCCAGCGTCATTAAGTGTGCCAACCCCAGTGGATGCAAAATTGGCACTAACAAGTAATTTCTGCCCTGTGAGATCTGGACTCAAGTATGGCAAGTTAGGCTCCCACCTCATCTCTTCACCTAATATAATAAAAGACAACAAATCAACAGCACAAGGTTACAACTTGCACACACATAAATACATGTTCATATGTATGACATAAACAAATAAAATATGCATGCATGTATGACATCTGTCATTGAATTCTATGAAATTCCAATAATATCTGTTTCTGTCTGAAAGAATTTTCATATTCCTTTCCTCCATGCCTTAATTTTTCCTCATTGAAAATTTTCACCTTCCTCGTTTTCCACCTTAGGCAGCATCCTTTTTTCACCATAGGTAGCATCTTTCCTTTTCTTGATCAAGTAATCATTGGTAACATCTTTTTCGTTGGCAATCTGGATCTGGTTTTTCAAGTAGGATGGATTCTTTGTTTTTGCATTTCTTTTTCTTTTTCTCCGAGTGAGAAATTTGAACTTCAGCCATGGCTGGGAGAAAAAATGAGGTGAATTTGGGATGGAAATTGGTTTGGGCTAATATGGGAAGAAATCAATTTAGGCTTTGCTTCAAAGATATGAGAAATTGAACTTTGAAGTGGATGAAAAGAGCGTTTCTTTCAATTTGAAGGAAAAACACTGCTACTTGGATTGGGTTTTTGTCCAAGCTGTCAGGTTTTAAGGGCGTCTAGTCCCACGTAGGATTTCCATTCGCTACGTGTATTTTTTTGCACAGGTGGACGGATAGAATTGAAATCGGTGATGGATGAGTAATGTTTTTCAAAAGTAAGTGAGCATTCGGCAACCTTTTATTTTTTTGTGAGCAAGTAGTAACCATATGTAAATGTCGGTGATGAGTCATTTAATTAAGTCAATATTTGTATCTATGTGTATTTCACAGAGAAATAAAAGTACTTGAAAGGGGAACATATGATACATATTTTTAGGGGCCACCATGCTTTGAGAGTTCTAATTCAACTGAACTTTGAATCTTAAAAGTGATAGAATCTTATCATCATCTCAACCATATTTCGGCTAATGGGATAAGATAATAAATTTAAAATAACCAAAAAAAAAAAATCTCTTTTAATTTCTAAAATTAAATAAAGTAGAAATAAAATCAAAATATTATTTTTATGATTTAATATTTCAATTTTAATTGAAAGAGAGAACATTGAAACATTATCTCAAATATCTTTTAATATTAAATAAAATATAGATAAAATTAAAGTATTATCTTAATAGGAATTTGATTTTGTCTCAATCAATTATAATTTCAATATAAGTAAAAGAAATAAAATCAAAACATTTTCTTGATTATTTAATTAAATTTAAATAAGATTTTAACCACTTCGGCTTAAGCCAAAAAAGAAAAATAAAACAAAAAGGCGTGGGTTATAATTTCACATAATGGACTTTCATGTAATTGATCACGCTAGAATATTAATCGTATCTATTTTTTTTTATAATGGGCCAAACCTAAATAAAATTAAGCCATATGTACATGTATTACAATCTACCTCCCCTAATAATAAATTTTGTCCTCAAAATTTACCTTGAAATTCGTCAAAGAATTGTGGATGCTTAGCTCGCATCTCTACTTCTCTCTTTCAAGTTGTCTCTTCGACTGAGTGATTGTGTCATTTTACTTTTACTAATGGGATTACCTTATAGCTAAGCTCTTGAAATTTCTAATTAATGATCCTAATTGGCACTTCCTCGTAGCTTAAACCACGTTGTAACTCAATGGACTGATGGTTGAGCACATAAGTTGGATCGGGAACGTACTTTCGAAGCATTGACACATGGAAGACGTCATGCACAGTCGGAAGTTCTAGGAGTAAAGCCAATTGATGTGCAACATTTCCAATATGTTGTAAGATTTCAAACGGGCCAATGAACCTTGGTTGCAAATTTCCCTTATTGATAAAATGTAACACTCCTTTCATTGGTGCCACCTTGAGAAATACTTTGTCATCTACTGAAAATTCCAATCCCTTCTTCTATCATCATAACTTTTCTATATATCTTGGGCAATTTTCGTACTAGCTCGAATTTTCTCAATAGCCTGCACTGTCTATTCAATGATCTCTAGACCCGAAATCTTTCGCTCACTGATCTAATTCCAATGAACTGGTGATCTACAATTCCTCCCATACAAAGCCTCATACGGTGTCATGCCGATAGAGGTGTGATAGTTGTTGTATACGAACTCAATCAATAGTAAATGCTTCTCCTAATGTCCTCCACACATGAGGATACATGTTCGAAGCATATCTTCCAGTGCTTGAATCGTTCGCTCAGACTGACCATCTGTCTGAGTGAAAAAGTTGTACTAAATTTTAGTTGTGTTCTTATAGCTTGGTGTAAGCTTTTTCAGAAGTTCAATATGAACCTTGGATCTCTATCTTATATAATTGAAACGGGTACACCATGCAACCTTACTATCTCATCCACATATCCATATTGAATGTCATTCGAACCGGTAAGAAATGAGTTGATTTGGTGAGTCAATCCATAATGACCCAAATATCCTCATTACCTCTTGTTGACTTTGGAAAATCGACCACAGAGTCCATCGTTACATGCTCCCATTTTCACTCCAGAGCTTATAACAGTTCAAGTAATCCTAACGGTCTTTGGTGTTCAGCATTTACTTGTTGACATACTAAACACCTTTTAGCATACTCAGCTATATCCTTCTTTATACCTTTCTACCAAACTACGGCCTCAAGGTTTCGGTACATCTTTATACCTCCTGGATGTGCTGAACTCTTCTAATATTTCCTTTTCAACTCCTCGAAGTCAAGTACGCACAAGCATCCTCGATAATACAGGATCTTGTCCTTGTCCATGGTAAAGTCCTTTCTCTTCTCTGTATCAATTTCTGATTTAATGAATTCAAACGACTAATCGACTTTCTGATGGTCCTTAATCCCGTCACAAAGTGTTGGCCGAGTCAAAATGCTGCCATCCGAGCAATAGCACTTGGCAGTATTGTGACCACTTCAAGACTTAATCTCTCGAACTACTTCCATAATTGCTCTTGCATGGTCAAATTCGCCACTTGAATTGTCACTTAATGAATCAAGGCGTCTGCCACAACATTTGCCTTCTCTGTGTGATAGTGAATGTTGTTGTCGTAATCTTTTACCAACTCAAGCCATCTTCTCTGTCTCATGTTCAACTCTTTCTGAGTGAAGATGCACTTACCTCCATAAAGGCAGTGCCTCCAATTGTTTAGTGCATGGACTTCCGTAATAAGTTCTAATTCATGCTTATAGGTTTTGCTCGTGATTTCAATTGTCTTGATGCGTAAGCAACCACTTTACCATGTTGCATCAAGACACATATTTTGCCATTTTTCGCCACTTTTGCATTCTTTTCTCCAATTCTTCATTAAACAACAACAGAGTATTGAAATCACAATAACAACAACGACGATAGAGTATTGAAATCACTTCTGAAATATATTGTTATAAGCATCATTAACCTAACACCTAAAGTGAATGAAGATAGAATCAACTTATCCAACACTCTATGAACACTGTTCATGAAAATTGAAAGAAAATTAGAAAAAGTAAATCATTTCAACAATAAATTCATAGTGAAACATAGAAATCCAAAAGGAATCATCGCAAGAAAAGTCACCTCCATAAAGCAATCATGGAAAAGCAGCCTCAATAATGCAGGGGCAACATTGTTGGAGCGTATGTATATGTAAATGGTTGTTAGGCAAAGAAAATATTTAATTTGCGGGAGCGTGAGTAAATTCTAGGAAAAAAGAAAGAAAGTAAAGAAAAATAATATAAAGCGAAAATTGAAATTTAAGGCAAGTGAAAACACTTTTTTCTTAAGACAATATTGTTCCACAATGATGCTAACGGAATATGGCACTTGTCTCCCAAGATATAATGAATACAACTTGTGGTTAAAGTATTTCAAACCACAACTAACAACAAATTTGGAACTACAATTTTCCTCTACAAAAAAATGGTTTTGAAATGATTTTTATAGAGTATTTTGCAAGAGTTTTGATGTAATGATCAATGCAAAAATGATATGGGATGCATAATGGACGTTCAAATGATCCTATATATAGATGAAGGGTTGTGAGTAAAGTGTCGCGCCCCAAATTTATCAACCTTCATGAAGGGAAGCATACATTGCTGTCGCTAGCCTGTCTTTGGTTGAGAGACAGTGACACATTTTTATCAAAGCCTCTCTCGCTGACCTGTCACTAGACTATCGCTCGAGCGATAGGCAAGTTATGGAGTTAGCTATTCAACGAACTTGGAAAGAAAGTTTTCCTCTATAAGAAAAATGGTTTTTGAATGACTTTTGGAGAGTATTTTGCAAGAATCTTGATGTAACACTCAATGCAAAAATGATATGGGATACATAATAGACGTCCAAAGGATCCTATATATAGAATATAAGGGGTTTTGAGTAAAGTGTCAACGTCCCATACTTACCAACATTCATGAAGGGAAGCATCTTTTGCGTCGCTAGCCTGTCGATGGACTCTCGCTCGAGCAAGAGTAATACCTTTTCATCAGAGCCTCTCTCACTCGTCCATCGCTAGATTGTCGCTGGACAGTCTCATCACTTGTTCGAGCGATAGACGAGCTATGGAGTTAACCATTTTTCCAACCAGTGTTTCCTCATTTCTATCCAAATTTGGACAACAATTTCTCATTCATCTGGAATTGATTTTGAGATTTCAAATATACCACGACGATCTACTCGACGAGAGTAGAATAAGTTAGTCTATTGATATTTATAATTTGACTATCGAATCAAATCAGAATATTTGAGCAAAGTTGACATGAAAGTCACTTTTCCATACTTAACTAAATTTATTTTTATTCTTTGAACCAAATTCCAACAAACATTGTGCTGCCCATTGAAGAGTTTGTGAACAGTTGTTCTAATGATTTTCTTGGCTAATGGACAAGATTCATTGTAGTAATCATATCTTAGCGATCCATGAAGAGAATTATAAGAATGAGTTTCTGAGAGCTTCCTTTTCATCTTGTTTCTTGATAGAGCCCTTAGAAATGAACCCTTATTGGTTTCTGCTTGTTGGTTATTCAAAGAGAACAGAACACAGAGTAAAAATACAAGAAACCTTAATTTTCCTGTGAAATCCATAGCAAATTATTCCAAGATTTGAATACAGAACCCTTCTCTATCCATATAACTCTATCTATCACTATATACATGTACAAATATTTCTCTCTCTTCAAGATTGAGTTGCAAAGCTCAACAGAGTTTACGCAGAATGAAGAAACAAAGCGTGGGAAAAGAAAGTTGAAATGACGAAAGTGCCCTTGTAACTGGAAGTTTGATGCAGAAATTATATCCAACGGTTATAAGTTGTTTGATTTTCAAGTGATGGATCATTTTAAATGAGACTTGCGTCCTTACATTTAAGATCTATCAATTAATAACATGTAAATGAAACATAAACTAGTGCTAAATAACATTATTCAACCACAAAACTACTTGTGACAATCAATAGAGATAAATTCATCTATTTATGTTTCGATCTGATTCCATGCTTCACAATGTTAACATGGAAAGATTACGAGA
>CAIGRR010537984.1:0-10840 GCA_903798365.1 Fraxinus sp. 1973-6204
CATTGTTACCCTTTGAATACTTCTTATAACTTGTAAAGTAATAATGTTGCTTTACGATCATAAAAATCCCTTCTATTTGTTCCCTTTAGACAATCATTTGTATTTTAAGTTGGCTTTAATTTTGTTCATACAATTTTGAACGTCAACAATTTTGTTGAAAATTTCAAAAGTATATATGAAGTTCCTATAAATATGTTGAGTAAGAGTTGTCCAGCTGAAAGTTGAAATTATGAAAAATAGTCTATTTTTTGCATTTTGAAACAGTAATTTAGGTTAAACTTGGTCACTTTTAAAGTTTTTGTTGTCCAAGACTAGATGTATATGTTCTTCATTTTAGGTTAGGCCACCTTCCATGTCAATTTTAGAAAAAATCTTGTAGAAGGAATAGTTTCTAAAAGGAGGTATGTGCTCGAGTTCTAGCATATTGATTCATGCAACTTAGCATGAAGCTAATATCCATGACGAACGATGGGAACAAGGAAAGAGCCCGACTTGGAATGAGTTTAATAGTTTGTTGTAATGACAACAATTTCGTGTGTATAGAGGACCTTTTCAGTTGAGTTTTGAAACATATAGTTACGTAGGATTTGTCTAAGGAGTTTAAGAAGCTTTTCCTCGAAGGAGGTGTTCGTGCGAAACTTGCAAGCGTACGAAATCGTTGACAAGTAATAGAGTTGATGAGTTAAGAATTATCGTCCCACGGGGAATAAATTCAATTCTAGTTTACTAGTGTTCTATGATTATATAAACAAAAGATATTTGATTTTTATGATTATTCTAAGAAAGCTGTATAAGTTTGGTTTTTATCAAATTATGAATGATTGTATATGATTTCGAATCCACCTATTTCTATCTATTTCACTTCTTGATTTGTAATCTAGCTTGATTCATGTATTCTCGAAATCGATAAAGTTATAATATATAATTTTTCCTTTTAAGACAAATTAAATCTATCCTAAACATGACCCAAATTTCTATTCCTAAATCGAATTCGAATGATTAAAATGCATAAAATTTTAGACTATCTATATGTTTGCACACGTGATAAATGTTGTTCCTAACATCTATTGTATATATGTTAATTTTGCCACATTTTAAACTTATCGTGAGTCTTCCAACACTACAACAATCAACTAATTATCTAATTGGTGACCAATCAATTAAATAATACAATGAGTATGAAAATTAATCAAGAAACGCAAGAATTATTAAATTACTAATCTTGAATTAAAACAAATAAACAATAGGAACATCTTCATTCAATACAAAAATGGATATAACCTAACATATTAATATATAAATTGTAAGAAAAATAATAGAAAAATATCACCAAATGATGAAATAATTTAAAAGATGTTGATCTTCAAACCCAATGTTAAATTCTTCAAAATAAATTACAAAATATAGTAATTGACTTCTTATTGTTGATGAATTTGATGATATTATTGTGCATGAAGAGGCAAGAGTGGAGGTTTTAATTTTTTTCCCCCCTCTCAAATGTGTAGCATTTGTTCTCTATTTATAAATGTTGAATTTTAGGTTAAGAAATCGTCCCAAAGTTGTTACCAATAAGAGTTTGAATCGGAAAAGGCAATTAGCTAGTCAGCATAGAATTTGGCCAGGGCAATACGTAGGTATATCTACCACGCACGTGTAGGCATGTTCAATTGCTCTTGGGTCAAGAAATTGGTGTCTTGTGCACGCGCCGGTTTGCGTCTCGTTGTCCCTTAGTACCCTTTGGTGTTTTGATCGTAATTTTCTTTCTCGATATTCAATTGAGTTAATTTAAAATGCGTTGGAAAGATAATTCAAAAGGCCACAATTTTTCTATAAATACAATTTCCAATTCGAACGTTTGCTATCCGAAAAATGGATCTTAAGTTAAGGCTAAAAATTCGGAGTATAACTTCTTTGTTGAAAATTGATTTGTGAAAATATTTTAACTATATTTCACTCATTTGACCTCCAATTGCATCTAATTAATCTTATATGATCTTCAATCATCGTTTTGTGGTCTGAATCAACTATTGAATGTTTACGCTTTGATTTCCAAACTTTGAATTTATTTCGTTTTTGTCCATTTTTCATTCCTTACCTCTAATTTCACAAATTTGCATTGAGTTCAACTTAATAAACATTATTAACACATAATTAAGTTATAACTTATCCTAATCACTAAAAAATACTCTAATTTAATGGCCTAAATAAGTGTACATGAGGCGATAATCACAATCCATTTGATTAGAAAACGTGGGAGCGCTAAAGGCAATAATGTAAGACAGGCTTTGTCATAATTTTAGTATATTGTGGGTGCAATATCTCAAGGATTATTATTTATTGGGAGTTGGGACTGAAACTTTGTGAACTTGATATTAACAGAGCATCATTTGGAATTCAGGCACATCAGTTATGAAAATTAGATTTCTGGACCAAAAGACCTATATTGGTGTCACCTGAATTTTTGTCGCTAAATCTATTCCCCGTATGCTTGGTGAGTAGTCAGCCAACCTTTCCCATGCTTCCATCCCCACGGAAGAGAAACATGTGAGCTATCCTTATACACTAAGTCCTGTTTGAGCCACATTATTTTTCTCATTCTCATTATTCTATTCATTTTCAACCACAAATTTTTCAATAAAATAATACTTTCCATAGCATCATTAACTTTTCCTTTATTTTCAACCACATATTCTCCATCACATCAACAGTAAAAATACATTCTTACTCCCAAAATGTGCACCAAACAAGCTATAAATATACAATTTAGGGGGCTGCATGGACAACTAAGGGCCTACTCTAAGAACCTCCGAGGAGGGGTAAAGTATTCGTGCAGGATCGAACACATCAAGCGGCATTAGGCCTTTGATGGGCACCGAGGGAGCCTGTGGTTAACAATAGAGTATTGCTATACTCCGAGTGCTACGTTAAGGATACGATAATACCTCTAAATCAAATGAGCTATCGAGAACAAACTCTAAAGGCCTCGAATGCTAACTCGTGTTTATTAGCTATGTGTTCTAGCCTTACCACAAGGTCGTTGGCTAGAACTGCGGTTGTGGGGCTACGCCACATAGTTGGGTGAATATGACAAGATGCCAGTATTGTTAGAATGAGTATTCTGTGAAGGAACTACTACCAGTTATGCAATTTAGGTGCTCAAGAAATTCAAAATAAGCAAGTTTACGAAGAAAAGAAAGTAAGAAATGGACAAATGAGAAAAAGTAGTAGTGTTTATAGACTGACGACTGATCAAAGAAGGAAAAAAAAAAGTGAAAGCTAAAGAAAAGCAAATTAACAAACATAGAATCAACTCATTTTCACTCCATATTATGTAAAATGAACAAAAAAAACAAAAGAAAATAACAGCTGAAAGAAAAGAATAAAAGAAGACATATATAGCTATCAGTCTATCACCACCTTCAACGTCAACATCGAATGAAGGCTTATCACTTTCTTAATTTCGGGCACATTTATAATATGCAGTATTTGATAGGACTGATTCAATTTTGTACAATTGAATCGAGTCAAGTAGTAAGGATTTTTCTTTTCTTTTTTCTATCTTGTGAAGTCATGAACGAAGCTGGGCCTGTCTGTCACGTTGAAACGCCAAGAGAAGGGCATGCCTGTATCAGAGTCACGATCATCATCATCAATGAACCTGTATTCATTACTGTATGATGAAGAAAAGCAAGGCGTTTGCTGGGTCTGTGAGTTGTGATGAATCCAGGAACCGTCCATAACTCGGTGTTCACCACCGCCATTATTGGTGGCTGCCGTCGCTCTTCTCTCTTCTTTCTTGAAACGAATCCCACAAGCATTGCAAAGTGACTGCAAAATTCATAGCCATTAGTCTCCACTCTTCAGTCTTCAAAGTAAAGTTTAGTTAACAAAGAAAAGAAAAGAAATTCTTGAAAATGTATAAACCTTAGGGCCTCTTGGACCGTTCCTCCAGAGGGGAGTAGAAGTGGTGTCACAATTCGCACATCGCCGAGCCAAGAGTGGGTCACCGCCGGAATTGGCATTGCTGTTACTTCCGCCACGGTGGTTTCTGCTGGCTGAGGAAGACGGCGCCGCCCTACTCCAACCGAAGTTAGAGCGTCGATTTTCATTCTCATTACTGGCACGAGTAGAAGGCGTGCCTAGAGAAAGAGTGCAATCAACAGAAGACGAAGAGGAAGAAGTGAATGAATACATATCCCCAGTATACGAATACGAATACGAATGCATAGACATATCCCCTCCTTCATCAAAACCATTAGAATTTGGAATTGAAAAAGAATTGTTTTGACTATGAAACAATCCACAAGAACATGAATCCACGTTACATCTGTGCGTCATATTGAAGAATTCTCAACTTTTTTCAATAGAAAATGTTGTTCAAAGATAAGAAAATGAATGGGGAATAAGTAACGCAAAGTGAAAGAGGTCACTGAGTAAACTGCGAGTTGAGATGAGAAAGCTTTGAGTGTAAGAGAGAGGGTGTGTGATCTATGTTGTCTGTTGGCTTTATAAAGGTAATAAAATGGCGAAAGACCAGTCAGCACCTGCACTCCATGTTTTTATTTATTTTTTGTAAAAAATTGAAAACTGACATTTTGATCACCAAAGTATAATTCGACGTAAATTTTATTTTGTCAAAATAATAATAATTATAATAATCTAAAAACACTCTTCCCTTATTCAAGTTTGGGATCGACTAAATGATATGTAGCAGGTGAATTTAAAATTGTATAAAAATTAATATTTCATGTACATTATTTTTGTACCAAAAAAAAAGAAATAAAAAGATTTTAATAAAAAAATAAAGAAACGAAAAATATTCACAATACTTACTTGGTAGTTAGTAGTATACAATTGTACATATGAAAATATGTTGGACGGCGCGCCATCTTCTTCTTGAAACTACTAGTATATAAAAACACGTGTTTCTATCACGTGATTCGTCTTGGTCTAACATATAGTTTTATACAATAGACCTTGTGTGTCTATACGTGCTAATAAAGCCATGTGTGATGTGACAAGCGTCGAATCATACCGAATAAAAGATGATATTGATACTGATGTGCATTTCTCTATTAAAGTAAATTCAGTCACCACTAATGTCTTGTATCATGTAGGTGATCCAATCATATATTTTGAACTCAAAAAAATTAAATCTGTATAATTCGAAACGAAGTACGAATTACATAATTCTAAAATTCTTTCTCTTAGCAAGGATATGTTTATTTTAAAGGTAAGTTTAAATTATTATAAAATAACTGAAAGTAGTGTCTGCATACACAATTTGAGATGGGGATCAAACACAGTAGCTAGAAAAATAATTTGTATGCGTCAAAAACAATTTTTGAAAGTGCATTCATTGCACACAAATTTGAGATAACTGAGAATCTTCAATCCTGAAGAAATTTTGAGATAACAAACTTGGCAGCGGCGCCCAAAGCCTTTGGAGACCAGGCCACAGCATGCACACGGTTTTCTCCATGCCCGAAGGTGGCCGTCCACAAGATTTTGGGCGTTTGCTCCGACTCGCAGCAACATAGGTGTTTATGCATCTGTTCATATTTTCTTCGATCTTTCACCTATTTTCTGTTGAATTCAGCCATGTAATCAAAAATATGAAGTGATGTGATTCTTATGGATTTTAGTAACTCTTGATAAGATATTTTACCATCTATTAATCAGATGATATATATCATATATTGTTATATATGATGCCTAATTAGTGTTCTTTCTTCCCCCATGATTTTCCTGAATAATAAATCTATCCATTTGCGTCATTTTCTTACAAAATATTGTTTATACTTAATCATTCTCGAGAAGTTTACTAATCTTTGATATCCCACCTTCAAGACCAAAAGTTTAAAACGGAAAATTTCTTGCCAGAAAATGAACGGATACTCACATGGGGGTGGACCCCATGTGAGTTAAATATTTAAAAAATAAAATGGGCCCCACCTATTTGTGTGTTTTCTGGGTTTTTTTCCTGTACATGTAGCATGTTTCTTAAAATAAATATCAGATTTGATCTCGAATTGTGCTTCACACGTTTCATACAAGAATCTTAAAATTTATGGGTTCACTAGAAGTTCTTTTGTGAATAAAGAATCTAGTCTTAGAACTTTTGTTTTTTATAATTTGTAATCAAAAGAGCCTAAAATAAACTAATATACAGAAGTAGTAGAAGATCTAAAATTTGTTGGTAACAGCAAGACACAGGAAAAAGTGAAAGAGATAAAGGTATGATTCGAATGGGATACTCCCAATCATCAAAGCAACGTATGTTCTTCATGGTTTGCACAAATCTTTGACTCAAACTTGACAACTTGGAAAAGAAAAGCTATACCTGCCTGGTACCTATGTACCTTAAAATTTCAAAAACCAAAAACTAGAAAAATATATATATAAAATTCCTGAGAAAAACACCAAAGAGGCCCCCACATTGATGATCTGCCAGAACAAACACCTACCGATCGATTCGATCAAAAGATTCAAAGCAGCAAAAAGAAGAGAGAGAGAGAGAGTGAGAGAGAGTGAGAGGGAGTCATATTTTCTTGAGATTGATGTCAATTGTTCGACAAATGGTAAGACCACCATTAGTTCCCAAAAGTCATTCTCGTTGCGAACTGCAATAAAATCTTTGATGAACAATGTTACGAGCCTTGAGTTGTATTTCTTCACATTCCCCGATGCAATAAGTAATTTATCGCCACATTTTCAATATGCAGAACTATACATTAGTCTTTAAATATAATATGCTCTCTATTTTAAAAAGTACATTTAAAATTATGTGGCAAAAAACTTTTCAAATTAATATTTTTAAATAGAGAGAGTAATTTGGAGAGCTCCATAATTAAATGCATTCACAGTATTTCAATTTATTAATAAAGAAAATAATATAATAATTTCGAGGGAAGCCAGTGAAGTGAATGACGGGGAAAAAAATAAATAAATTTTTGGGAGTGATAAAATTAAGTATTAAAGATAAAGAACATGTTGGAGTACTTAGTTTTTATTTATTTTTCTCTAAATTTATAGATATTTTCTAAATTGTAAAATACACTATTAAAAAATAGAGAATCTTTTGAAAATGTTCTTATAATGTAATGTCATTGAACAATAAATGGTGACGAACAATAATTTAGATAGCAAAGGTCATTGTCGTAGACTATCGAATTTTCAAACATCTTAAGTATGCATTAAATTAGTATGTGTTTCGTGCGGAAAGTTGGGCCTCGCTAACAACTAAAATATTCGGACTATTGTGTAAGGAACAAACCTCTCGAGACAAATTCCCCCTATGTCAACAGTATGTAATGTTAGATCATATATTCAGCACAATATTATAAACGTGAGAATCAGGAACCTCTTTAAAATTTGGTTTAGATTAAATAAAAATTGAAAAATTTAGAAACCCTTAAAAATAACCCAGAATCGACTGATTTAGCCCTAAATTTTTTTTACTCTTTTAACTATTAGGACGATCGACTTGTTTCTCACTTACAATTTTTAGGCCAATATCCTTTTTAAATATTATAGCATATAATATTTTAATTTTGTTTATATTCGATATGTTAAAATCGTTTTAGTAAATGTTATATTTTATTACAATTTAGCCCCTGTTTGGCGGTCTTAAAAATGTAAAAACATAGTTTTGAATAATATTTTTGAAGAATGTGTAGCTGAAAATGATGAAAAATATATGAGTTTACGTATAAAATATTTTATTGTGTGAATGTTTGATTAAAAATGATCATACAATAAAAATTAAATTAAATTAAATTAAAAGTTGTCATGACCTATATGATTCAAAATTTATCTCTTATCAGCATAAAGAAATGGTGGATGTGCAGTCCAACCTCCATGGGGACTTGGGTCGACAGACACAGTGGGAAGATTTTTGTCTTGTGACGCAAATGTCTATAAGAATTTCGAGTACATAATTTACTAATTTTGATATGTTTATACCTTTTTTAATTATAAGTTCTGGGATTTGCTTAGAGCCCGTTCGGTAGAAATTAAAATTAAAAAATTAGTCGTTATTGTTGATTTTTATTAGACAAATAGAACTCAATAACGATTATATTTTCAATTTTAATTAAATTTTAATATCTATCTAAAACACCCTTAATCATGCAAACCCCGGAGTATACACATTGGAAATAGATAGATTGATAGATACATGAGTATTATGTAATGATAGTGTTATTTAGTGGGACCCCCTGTAGACCAAATTCTTTGAATAATGCTAAGTAGTCGAATTGGACTGTAACCTCAATTTAGATGACATTAGATGATAAATTAAATAAAAGGTCATTTATTATTCAGAGAGTGTTTGATGTAGATTAAAATTAGATTTTTTAGTAGATTGTGATAAAGTTTTTGAAATGTCTAGTTGAAAAGTTGTGGGATTGATGAAAGATGTGGTTAATATCGATTGTTTGACTTTGATTTGAATTAAAATCGAATTTTAATCCGGACCAAACAGACTTTTAGTGTCCGTCAACACCACTTAGACTGAGATTGTAAGTACAAATAACCTCAGTCAGATTCTTTTCCAAATATTGCACCAACCCAAGAAAAGGACTAATCATTACCATTAATTGACGTGCCACGTGGACTTCAATTACTTTGCATGCATGCAAGCAACATAATATTTAAACACAAAAAAATAACGTAAAAAAAAAAAAAGTTAAATTACAGTACAAGTCACCAACTCCTAAAAATACATTCCTCAAAAGCAACAAGATACAACTGGAATAATGTATGAATCTCCAGTTTCCCACTTGTTTCTTTCTCTTTCTAAGAGATCTAAAGTAAGAGAATGTGTCTGGGATTGGTCTAGTGATGTCTTTGTTGACAGGATCGACTTTAATTTGTCATGTACTGTTGTCTGTCGAGGTAGAATAATTATATCCGTAAGATCCGATGAATGGAAATTTATGTAACAGTAGAATTACTAACGCATTGTCTTAAAAAATAAATTAATATCTCAACTTCATTAGACAATATGTTCGGATCGATTCATTATCACTTCAGATGAATATCATACTCAGTAAAGTATTGTTTTAAGGAGAGGACGAGCGGTAATTAACATTTGAGGGTAGGGATGGCAAATTGGCCGAATTGCTTGCCAACTTGGCTCGTCCAGCTCGAACAATGGACAACTAAGTCTTGTATTTAGATGAATCGTGGATTGAGCCGTACGTAATTTTTTTAACGAGCCTGCTCGCTTTTTAGCTTGTTTTAATTAATTTTTTTTAACGAGTCTACTCTTTAGCTTGTGGATGACTCGGTTCAATCCACGAGGCCCACTAGCCAAACGATCCAGTCGAGCTATAGTGTCTAAGAATCGAACATTGTCACCCCTATTTAGTGATATTTTTTACCTGCTTTTTCATGTAATGTTAATGAATGAAATTGATCTCGTATTCCCAATGGGTCTTTTGCCACGTCATTTGTGGGAAGTTTTTATCCTATCTACTGAGGACACGAGATCAGGTTTGCGCTAAAAAAGTGTTGTATCAGGGTAGGGGTGGGGTGGGGTGTGGAGCAAGGAAAAGTAAGAAGTCGAGCAAAATAGATAGATTTGAGGGTGAGGAAGAGGAAACCTATGAAGTAGTCCTACGGAAAAGATTTAGTCATAGTCAACATCTATCATATGATAAAGATGGAAGTGTAACCCCGAATTGTCCCCTATAAAGAGGTCCAAGTCTTGTGACCAAAGGAAACTAGTGGAACTTTTGCTCTTTCTTTTTCTTTTGAGTTACCAGATACAGAATCCACTCTTTTCATTTTTCTTACTTTTTTTAGTTAGCTTGACAAGCTTGCCTAGTCATGTTGTCAATCAAATCGGACATATTTCCAAAACTTCTCGTCTACGATTGGATCATTGGACCGACTTGAGAATTTTTGTGGTTGGACGGATTCTGAGTATTGTAGCGGGTTCACCAAGCCCACTCCACCACATTTTCTCGATCACCTGTCAACATGTAAGATCAACTCGTTCAGCTAGGCCTACTATCCCACGTTACATTTTAACATTCAAATTTTATTCATCTTCCATTGGCCTAAGATAAAAATTTCTAGGGCCATATGGTTCTATATATATAGGAGACATAAAATAGAAGTTTCTACATTAAAAAAAAAAAAAAAAAAAAGAATTACAAAAAAATTCCATCAGCTCAGTCCAATCCTCCTAAATTCATCCATGTCTATACCACTAAGAGCAAAAGATAGCAGAAATAAAATAAATACATGCGAATTTTATAGAGATTTACCTCCACATGCATGTTCTCGTTTGTCGTTGCAGTAATTCATTATGATGAAAATAAGTTTACAAGAGNAGAATTACAAAAAAATTCCATCAGCTCAGTCCAATCCTCCTAAATTCATCCATGTCTATACCACTAAGAGCAAAAGATAGCAGAAATAAAATAAATACATGCGAATTTTATAGAGATTTACCTCCACATGCATGTTCTCGTTTGTCGTTGCAGTAATTCATTATGATGAAAATAAGTTTACAAGAGAAAAATCAACACCTATTTTTTTAAATCTCTCTCTCTCTCTCTCTCTCTCTCTCTCATGATAATATAAAAACTTCAATGACGACTCCCTATTTATAAAAAAATTTAAGACAAAATTGCGTACAAACTAAACAAAACGACAAAATTAACCTTCATAACTTAACAATAGGGACAAAAAGATCTCAACTCCATCGTATTAGATTTAAATTGTTCTCTCTATTTTTCTTTTATCTATTAATTTTTACACTTATGGATTATTGATGTACTTTTTAAGATGTCTGAATGGTTATTTCTTCCAGGGGTTCCTTCAATAT
>CAIGRR010538074.1:0-10138 GCA_903798365.1 Fraxinus sp. 1973-6204
AATTCTGACGCTTCACTATTTTTGACATTGTCACTAGAATCCAATTTAATTCAATAAACTAAATTCACACAATTTGAAAGAGAAAATCATAGCTTTTGATAATTTGAGTAATTTTTCATTTCCCTGTGGATATGACACCCCAAAGCTACACTACAACTACCACGTTATTTTTTGGGCGTAATCACTATTTATAAGGAAATCATTGCTGATTTGAAAACTTTGGAGGTTAAGTATGATGAAGAAGATTTAGGATTGACATTATTTTGTTCGTTTCCCGCTTCATACATGTATTTTAGAGATACAATTTTATACAATTTGATACTCTCACCATTGAAAAACTTTATGACGCTCTGTTTTTAAAAAATAAGATGAAGCATCTTCAATGAGATGGCCTTATTGTTCATGGTCGTGTGAATGGCGGATTAAGGTCTAATTATAGTAATATAGTCTATAATTATTACAAGAGACGGAAGCACATTGAGAATGATTGTTATAAATTGCATAATAAGCCCATGTTTGACACACATTTTTTAAAAATTTCAAAATTCATTTTCAACCACACATTTTTCAATAAAATAATATTTTTCATCACATCAATAATTTTTTCTTACTTTTTAACCACGTATTTCTCATCATATCACTATTTAAAATACATTCTTTCCTTAATAATATTCATCAAATACACTCTAAAGAAAATTAGTTGATGTAAATCAGAAGGAAAAAAATAAAAAAAATCAGGTAAAGCCATATTGCAAAAGATAACTAATATTGATGGAAAACTTCTGTTCATTTTTTATGGAGACTCCAAACCTAGCAATGATTGAAATATTGATACAGCTTGCACTTTTTATGTGTCATAATCGAGATTTATTTTCAACGTATGAAGCAGTTACCAAATGTGGCGTGGTGATGAGAAATAAAACACCTTGTAGGATAGCTGATATTGAAAGGATCAGAATTGAGATATTTGATGGGACTGTCAGAACACTTGATGATGTGAGACGTGTTCCAGATTTGAAGAGAAACCTTATCTTCTTAAGTATTCTTGATTCAAAAGGGTACAAGTACACTTGTGCAGGTAGAGTTCTTAATGTCAGTAAAGGTGCCCGTGTTTTGTTTATGGGACAAAGAGGGTTCTAGTTATATGTTTTGTTTGGTTCTACAGAATTTTTGGATATTAATCAGCAAAAATTAGAGACTCTGGTGGATTTTAAGTTTGGTATAGTTCCATTGGAATTTGGTTAGGATCCATATTAAAGAATACATTTCAGTTAAGTTTAGAGTTAAGGATAATTCCGCTTTGCCACCACCATCAACAATGCCTTAGTATTCAATTGCTAGAGACAAAATCATGAGAGATATTAGGGCTCCACAAAAGTTACGGTGAAGCTTATTTTGTTGCTTTTGCTTTAAGTGCTGGTCGAAGTTATTAAGTCTAGCAAAGAACCTTCTACAGAAGCATTTAGTTATGTAGAATGTGTTACAAAGTATGTTTCCAACATGTTTGGTAATTATTAAGTTATTTGTGATTTTGTTGCTTGAGGAGATAATTTGAGCAACTTTGGTACCCAAAGTAATCATGATGATCAGTGCTTGGAATTATATTAATACTCAGTTTTTTTTAAGTTCGTCCTAGTTGGCTCTTTTGGAAGATGTGGAGAATTTTTCTATTCAAGGATTTTTTTGTTGAAGAGTTGAGTTTTATTTCTTAATGTGAAATTTGTCTTCAGATTGAGAATTTTTAAAAATTTGTTCATTATAGTGGAATTTGCGTCAAGATGGAGATTTGTTAAAATTAAGGTGTTATTCAAATTCTATTTGAAGTGGACTTGAAAATTCTAGTTGGAATTCAATTTAGAAGTTTAATTGGGAGTTGATGATTTGTGTTGGACTTGAAGGAGTTTAAGTTGCATTAGGAGAAGAAGAAATCATGCAAGGAAACGGAAGAGTCGCATCGACACTTGCTACACCATCAGCAATCGCTCGAGCGCTCAGAATAGGGGTGCAAATGCTCACTATCTGCGATGAGGTCGCGAGACTATTGCTTGAGTGATAAAAACTTTGAATAGTTCTTTTTTTTCACCTTTTTAAATCATATTTTATCCTAAACACCCCATCATTTTATAGACTTGTTATAATTGAACTCTACCACATCTTAGACTCTTCTTTGCACTATATATATGAGGAATATACCTCTAGAAAAATTAATCATTACATTCTACACAATAATTTGTAATGGATAATTAGCACAAAATGTCCATATTTTTCAATATTACTGTGTAAAACGTTTATACCTTTCATTTTTTAGTATTTTCACATTTCATTGAGGAAATCGTCAATTTCATTAATTTTCTCAATTAAAAGATGTGAGATGATGAATATACCCTCCTAATTGAATAAAACAAAAAATAAAGAACTAATTGCAACCATAATCTCAAATTTTCAAAAAATTACGAACGAGTCACAGATATAATTAAAAATCAAAACAAAAGGGACAAAAATCACTTCATCTTCTTCCTTCTTTCTCCACCATTATCTACCTCCTCACTTTGATGTCAAGAGAAGCATTTTATCAGATTTTGTTGCATTGTATGCCTTCGGGTTATGGAGGACGGATGTAGAACGGTCAGTTGGCGTTACCGATTCTTTATAATCCACTATACGGTTTGGAATAACCAACAACACACAATCTCAGTGCTCAAATTCAATCTTGGACATTCTTGAACTAAGGAAAAAATATGAAGTCCCATCAACTTCTCTAACTCATCGTATCCTAATCCATCTAAAACCCTCACATCCCACCCAAGCCCTGATGAGGCCATTGAAACTACAGCAATTGCATGCCCATCATCATGATCACAATATCTAAAGGCCCTTTCGTCGTGTTGACCTATGGTTGATGTTTCGTTTTGATTATCACAAACAAATTGTGTTTATTTCTAACAAAATGATTTCAAGTGTCTATAGTGATTATTGCACATGAATAAAATTGATGACACAAAACTCGAGGTCAAGTAATTTACATACAACGATCGACGTGGAAACAAAATCGATCAATCAAGGCTATGAAGAATGATATTACAAAACTCGTAAAAAGATGGCTCAACGAGAATTGAGATAAAAGTCGAAATACGATCAAGCATGCACGTCAAAATGTTCAAAACAAAGCACTTAGACTTTTTGTACTCACATGTAAAGGTAAAACACTTTAGCACTTGGCAATGAATCGTGACGAACTCAAGTTTTGATTTTACAATCGAAAAATCACGACAAAAATGTTTTAATCCAAAAATATGTTTTTCAAAGGTAAAAATCGAAACATGTATTTTTAAATATGACAAATATTTTGAAAAAATATTTTTAAACGTCCTTCAAGTACCTATATTTGATAAATATTAAAACGAGAACGTTTCGAGCCAAAACTGGTTATACCGAACGTCCGATACAGCTGATTTGTCTCCAACGGTCAAGAATTTAACCGTTCTGACAAAAAGTAATAGTTAGTTGACAGTCCGGTACGGCAGAGTTTTGACAGTTTTTGTCTGTAAATACCAACTCACTTTGCATTCAATGCCGACCAATTCCTAGAGAAATAAGTGAGGTTCTATTAAGATAAATCTTTGATCTTTATTATTTATTCATCTGTACAAATTGATTTATACTTGAAAAACTTTTAATCATTCCAAACTTAGAAAATCAATCTCTATCAAAGTTTTTCATATTCAACACTTGAGCCAAATTCATTATCATCTATTGAAGTGTTTGCCTCTTCTTTTCTTGTTCTTAACTTTGAATATATTATTCATTAAAAAGAGAATATTTCATTTGTAAAATTCATTTTTGAATTGTGGGTCGTGTTAAAGATCAACATTGTATAAGGATTGATGCTCATTGTTGTAAGTCACCGTGTGGGTCATATTGATGTCCCGTAAAACTCAATAGAATGGGTCGTGTTGAGATCCCGGAAAGCTTAACGGTGTAAAAGGATCGGTACTCCTTGTTTGCAAGTTATCATTAACTCTAGTGTATTTGGCCATACTCGTGACGGAGAGTTTGGTAACGAGGACGTAGAACACACTGTGTATCGAACCCCATTAAATTAGTTTGTTATCTTTACATTATTGCACTTTACTTTAAATTGTTATTTATCCATACTTGAATTAAGTTATCATATTTGCATATTTACTTGTTGTATTACACTTTGCATTTATATCTTGTGTATTGAATAGTTTTGAGATTAAGTGTCGAAAAAGTTTCAAAAACCAATTCACCNCCATATTCATACTTGATTTAAGTTATCATATTTGCATAATTACTTGTTATATTACACTGTGCTATTATATCTTGTGTATTGAATAGTTTTGAGATTAAGTGTCGAAAAAGTTTCAAAAACCAATTCACCCCCCTCTTGGTTAGTTATGCTTGGGCTAACACACCGTACTTCCAAGATTCCCACCAAAAAATTGAGGAAAAACCAATCATAAAAGAATTATCGGGGAAGAATCTCTTAAAAAAGCTGGATGGGATTTGTGCTCTTAATTCTAATGCGTCTTCTTTTGGCACGTAGTGTTCTTGGCTTTGAGCTAAAAACAAGTTTCTAAATGCTTCATTTCCACATCGGTTTTTCCTTCAAGGACCATGCCTTTCTTCATGGTTCTGATGGTTTTTACCACAAGGACACTCGTGGTTATAGTGTCGATGCTCCCACAGACGACGTCAATTTGTAGACCCCAAAAAATACCGATGATGTGGCCAACAGATCCCAATGTCTCTTACGTCCACGCAAGCTTAGTTCCTGCATACTTGGATAAACCGTTAGCAACATGTGACCTTCTCCAAGGTGGTGGAGTTGGTCGCGCACTTCGATGATCAAGTCAATTGGAGAAATAGGTATATAAGTGAGGGAGAACTTCAAACGTGAGCCTCCAATATAAAAAGGGGGGGTCGGCTTTAGGGAATAACATGTAGAAGATATTATTGAGAGACTAAACTTGCATTACCTTTGAATGATATAAGTATGAGATTTTATACTTGGGCAAGACAAATGAAGGTCGTGGGATAACAAGCTCGTGGCCTCATCTAGATGACCAATCTTTCTTGTCATAGATATCAATCAATCATAACCTTAAATGCTAATGCCACTTTTGTATCCATAAGGCCTAGCTTGTGACATTTGACCTGACCAAATAGGATGGCGACAGTGGCGGTGACAGTTAAGTGTCTTGTCAATCTCATAATGCAAGATCTGCTTAAGATCTCTTCACCGTCTCGTCGTGAACTGGCTCCTCCCATGGAGTCCGTGTATAATGGGGTCGATCGCGGGGAAAATGGGTCGTTCGCGTTTGAGGAATGGTCCAATTTTGCCTCATGTTAATATATAGGGCGTGCGACCGTCAAACCATTTTGTCACATAGGCTGGTTGAGACCATATAGGAGTCCCCATGTAGAGGTGTAACATAAACTTTATAAATAAACGTATGTATTCAGAATGAGTGAAGGCTGAAGCTTGTGGTGTCTAATCACATATTTGAGCGTGCTTATAAATATCGAGGCTACTACGTTTTGTAGCTTAAAAAATAATCTGCCCTGGGTAGTATTGGAGACCGGGCTGGCCATGCCAACTTGTCATTTTTTTAATTTTCTAAAAGATTTGATACAATTTATAACTAGCCAGAATTGAAAGTTGAAAACATGTTTAATTCTAAAGCAAATAATTAAAAATAAAATGGACATGCACTTTGTAGTATATTTAAAGGAATAAATCTATTTGTACAAAAAAAATTACATAATCTTTTACCTACTCGTCAAGTGGCGGCCCCCTATTGTGCAGGCGCCCTCCTAATAGGGACCGCCACTTGACAAGTAGGTAAAAGATTATGTCAATTTTTGTACTCCTAGCATAACTCATATTTAAAGTTGTTTTTTAGTAGGGACTGTTATTGTTACCGTTACCGTGGCAGGCCTGACTGATGTGTTGTTGCATGGTGGGAGGCTCCCTCACTCGGGTTTTATGCATACAGAATCATTTTTACAATAACATAATTCTTGACATACCGATTGGTATAATGTCACATGATATTTATCATTTAATTGTTTTAAATACAGTAAATTTTTAAATTCAATCATATTTTGTCAACATTCATTATGTCACTCTATCTGTCAACCACTTTCTAATAGAGTGACAACCTATATATATTAAAAGTGGAATTATACTTGGTGTACATTATGGACACCAAGCACTTCCCTTAAAAGTGTCGGCCATGTTTGAGCACAATTTTTTTTTAAAATTAATTTTCACTAATTTATTTTTAAGCACTGATTTTTTTATTAATAATTTTATACGCAAATCTCAAAAAAAATTATAAAATATTTTTTTTTTTTTTGGAAAATGGAATCCCACCCATGTGAGTGTATGGACACCATTATATAACTCAAATTATGTGCAAGTAGAGTTATCCCTCTTATTAATGTAATTCATACTCATGGGTGGACCCATCATTGAAGTTCAGTCCGGGCGAAAGTTGATCGGTCAACGTCGACCATCAGCGATCGTAAGGGCGATGTCGTTTATTAATATTTAAAACTTAATATATATTACTGTGTTAACAATAATATCAAATTCAGCAAATGCCCTAATGACTAGAATTTCAATAATTTTTTAGAATAGTCACGGGTTCGACTCCTCCTCCCTATTGCCATTAATTTGGGTAAAAATTATAAAATGGTAAAAATTGGAGAACTAAAAATATATGAATTGCAAGCTCTAACCAACTCAACTAAATAAGACGTTTGAAAATGAAATGAAATAACAGTTATATAAGCTAAAAAATTTATCTATCGTCAAAAAAAAAAAAAAATCCCGACGGATCCAGCATGGACGTCCGCGGGGGCTTGCCGGGTGTTGGGTCCGCCCCTGTTTATACTTATGTGTAGTGGTTAGCTACCCTAAACCGTACCTGCCAGTATTGAAGATCGAGCAGGTTTGCCCACATGTCATTTTTTATTTTCTCAATAATTTAATACAATTTGTAACTAAGCCAAAATTGGGGGGGAAATTTAAAATTCTTGTGTAAATGAAAATAGAAGAATTAATCTACTTGTACATCAAGTTTGATACCCCTATGTATAAGAAATTTGGTCATTGATTTGAATTAATGTTGTTAAAATCAATTATCATTATATCTGTCACACTAAATAATGTCAATCAAATTGTCAAACTTAATATACGTACCGCAAAATTAAAAATAAAAACTTTACATTTGGCACTTACTAGTAATAGTACAATTTGTTTAGACATAGTCTACGAAAAAAAATTAAAAATTCACCGAACACAGCCCATACTTTATGGTGGAACAACCCTGAACTGGTCCATAGCAAATATGCTAGTTTCCTATATGTGTTTGAGCCACATTATTTGGGAAGAATGTATTTTGAAATAGTATATTGATAGAGAATGTGTGGTTGAAAAAGAAGGAAAAGTTATTGATATGATGGAAAATATTATTTTATTGTAGAGTGTGTGGTTGAAAATGAGTAGAAGAATGAGAATGAAAAAATAATGTAGATCAAACAGAGGCTATAGTTCCCATTTGTTGGATATTAAAATCAAATATTTAAATTTTGTTTGAGCCCCATTTTATTGNTAATGTAGATCAAACAGAGGCTATAGTTCCCATTTGTTGGATATTAAAATCAAATATTTAAATTTTGTTTGAGCCCCATTTTATTGTAAAAATATATTTTAGAATTGTAAATTAATGGAGAATGTGAGATTAAAAAAAAAATTGAATTTACATGTAATATTATTTTATTGAAAAGTGTAGTTAAAAAAATAGAAAGAAAAATGTATTTTGAAAATAATGGATATCAAACAAGAGCTTAGTAAATTTTGATAAAAATTGAAGATTTGTGTAGTTGAAAAATTATGAATCATGTAAAATTTGTGATGGAAATTAATGTCGATTTTAACTTGAATTAAAATCTTAATTTTAATTTTACGAAAGGGCATTCCAACTCATTTTTAACATGACTAATCTCGACTGGCCTATGACTGTTTTCCTTTCAATAAATTTTAATCTTTATGTTTTTATTTAAATAATTGTATTAATATTAAAAATTTGTTTGGTACATATTTTTTTAATCTTAAAATTCATTTTCAATCTTTCATTATATCAAAAAATAATTTTACGCGTGGATTAATAACTTTGAGCTTGTTTGAGCACCCCCCTTCTTTTTTTCCATTTTTTTTTTGACAAAAATGCATTTTGGTATAATGATTTGATAGAGAATGTGTGTTTAATGAATAAGGAAAAAATTTGAGTTTGCGTATATTATTATTTTATTAGAAATTTTGTGGTTGAAAATAAGAGATAAAAATGAATTTTGAAAATAACGGAAACTAAACAATGAGCTCTATCTATTTTTAATCATATATTATCCAACAAAATTATTGTTTAAAAAATTTATTTTCAAAAATCTAAATCGAATGGGTCATAGAGATGATGATGTAAAATGAGGGTTAAATTCACTAATGACCATCCAACTTTATACTCAGTGTCACCATGATCATCCAATTTGATTTTATTTTACAAAGACCATCCAATTTTATATAACGTTTTACCATAATCAACCAACTTCTTTTCACCATTTTCAATAATTTTAAAATGGGCAAAATGGTAACTTTACATTATATATATAATTTTTTTAAAAGAAGTTTTTATTTTATTTTATTTTTTATAATAAAATACAAA
Source organism: Fraxinus sp. 1973-6204 (assembly GCA_903798365.1). NCBI lineage: Eukaryota > Viridiplantae > Streptophyta > Magnoliopsida > Lamiales > Oleaceae > Fraxinus > Fraxinus sp. 1973-6204. Next base: position 8,751 of record CAIGRR010538074.1, read on the forward strand.
ATAAGTTTTTATTTTATTTTAAAAATAAGTTTTTATTTTTTTAAGTAGCTTATTTTCAAAATAAGTTTTTATTTTATTCTATTTTTAAGTAACTTTTTTAAAATAATATTTTAATTTAATTTATATATAATACAAAGTTATTGTTTTACATCATTTAAAATTAGTTAAAAGAAGTTGGGTAGCCATTGTAAAACGTTATTTGAAATTAAATGATCATGGTAAAACATATTTAATTGGATGGTTATGGTGAAATAAAATTAAATTTGATGACTATGATAATATTAAATATAAAGTTGAGTGTATATGGTGAAACAAAATCAAATTGAATGGACGTGGTGGTGGTGATACTAAATATGAAATTAGGTGACTATTGGTGAATTTAACTTTGTAAAATGAACTAAATATATTATTTTGTTCATTTGAAACAGTGTATATTTTCTCTTTTAAATGCATTTATTGTATCATTTTTTGTTCAATAATGTATTTTGATGAAAAATGTGTGATCAAATTTTAAGAAAAATTTTTAATTTACGTTTGATATTATTTTATTAAAAATTGTATAATTGAAAATAAAAGAGAAAAATATATATTTTAAAAAGAATAGAATGCAAGGCATCTAACATAGTGATACGAGAGAAGAGGGGGTAAAAGAGGTACGTGGAGATAGAAAACCTAGATGAATTATTCTTAATAACAATTGTCTCTCTCTTTCTCTATCCACGCGTCTCCCTCTTCCTATCTAGGGGGTGGGTGGAGGGAGTTTTTTCCAATTTTTTAATCACATGGAGCCACCTCATGGGATTAATCCAAATTGAAAATTTGCTTATAAACTTTACCGTACATACACTCAGAGGAGGAGAGAGCACACATATATTTATTTCTATAAAAAGGTGGCCTTGCCTTTCGACTTTGGGCTGTGCTACTTTACCCGAAAAAACGTGCCCGGGTCAAATCCAAGCGCCCCCCTATTGACTGTCGGCCCCCCACCAATAGGGGGCACTCGGGTTTGACCCGGGCACCCTTTTTCGGGCAAAGGGGCTTTTCCCTTTGACTTTATCATATCTAGCTAGCTGAATACTTATTTCTTTTTCTTCACTAGAACTCTAATGGCGAATGTTAACGACCTACGGGGAGACGGCTACATTACTTCCATTTTACACCGCCGCACGTCTTCCTCTCCCCTTCCTCCCACCGTGCGCCGGCGTATTCCAAGCCCAGCTTCCCTTCCCGATTTCTCTTACGTGTTCGGTGTTCCCCAAAAAACCAATCGCCCCCTTCAGGATGTGGCCACCAGTGCCATTAACCACACCTTTCCCTTTCTCCGGGTCACAATTCACTCAATCCATTGCTAGTTCTTCGGCCTATACTTCCCTTCCTTCTTCACCATT
>CAIGRR010538210.1:0-17036 GCA_903798365.1 Fraxinus sp. 1973-6204
CTTCCCCCTTCGCCAGTTACCAACACAACAACCCTTTCTTCCGGGCAATGTGAGTACAGCTAAAAACGTATAACTAAATGCAGCTAAAATTGAAAGGCTGCGGAAAAAATACTAAGCAGTGGTGGCAATAGAGACAAAAGAAAGTTATATATTGTACATCATTAACTCTTCAACAAAGGCCTGAAAGTAATGAAGTTGAGATATATTGTTAAGTTCAGTTATTAAGTAATAACATGATTACGTCCAAAGAATAACGAAGTAGTTGTAGCACAGCTTTGGAGTGTCGATTCCACAAGGAGATAGTTAAAAATACTTAAATGATCCGAAAGGTGAATGTTCTTTTGAATGTGTGAAAAGAATTATTTGTTTGAATGAAAATAAAATCAGAGTTTGAAATAGTGAAGCGTCAAAATTTTCTTAATTAGATTGGGTCATTCAACATCAATGATTAATTCTTATAACTCAATTAGAGATGTTCGATCTAGTTTCTCTAATCAGAAGAAATGTTATTAAAATCAATTTAATTCAATTGTAATTCTAAAGATTAACTCTCGTGCCATAATATTCATACTTTCGTTTATTAAAATAAAATAAAAAAACAACCATATACTTGAAACATAAAGCAGTAATGAATCACACCAATAAAAATAGATAAATGAAATTAAAACTTAAACGAGTATTTCAATCATTCAATAGAGAAATCGTGACTGAATCTATGAAGAATTTAATAAAATTTTAGCCAATCTCAAAATACTTGTATGAAAAGAAGATCTAAACCATATAATTGTTTAAGATGAAAATGAAAATCTATGAATCAAATAATATTGAAATCATCGAATTCAATTGAATTCCTTCCTAGATTCACCAAGATGTTTAGTTTTCCATGAAATTGTTGGTCATCTCCTCTTGTTTTTCCTCCTCGTCTTAAAAAATTGTCCTTTTTGGTTCTCTCGTGCCTTTAAAGTCCCCAAGAAGATTAGAATTCAAATAGGCCAGAAAAGAGTCCAAAAAGCTTAAAATTCTCCTTTTTCACGATCGGCATCGCAGTGCCCTCTACTAGCGTTGCGGCGTCAACATTTTAACAACACTTGAAATTAACACTTCATTTGGATAAAAACCTGAAATTTAACACATGAATCGGATTAGAAATTATCTTAAAGTAAATAAAACAACACTTCAAAAACATGAATTAATTCTTAAGATTTCTATTCACATTTTGGCATTTTAACATAGTAATTTGATGTTTAAAGTACACTTTTGTGCACTCATCATAACACTTGGCAAAAGTTCAACTAACCAACCTCCAATTCAAAAGTAACTAACCTCCAGTACTTTTGAATGAGTAATAATGGACTATCTGAATATATGAGCATATTTGATGTAAAAATATTTTAGAATAAATTGTGAAAATAATTTTGTCCAAAAATGTATAATTAAAAAGTAAGAAAAATTATGAATTCACGTACAAAATTATTTTATTGGGAACATGTGATTGAAAATAAATTTTTAAGAACGCTATCAAACAAGGATAGTGGTGATTTATGCCCCCTATTTAATAATCATTATTTTAAAACTCTTTAATTTTCATACTCATTTTCAATCATACATTTACACAATAAAATATTTTGTATGTAAATCCAAAATTTTTCCTTAATTTTTAACCACACATTCTCCAAACACATCACTAACTAAAACTCTATTTTCTCAAAATAATGGACATCAAACAAGATTAAGTTAATATGCTAAATACAACTCTTGCCTTGTCTTTCCCATTAAGCCACCGTTTTAGTTCAGCTAAAAATCAATTTTTTTAGCGAATTTTAATAAGAGTCGATAAAATATGTATTTAAAAATTGATAAAAATTTAAGCGTTGTGATTGAAAATTAATTTGAGAAAAAAATGAGCTTTTGAGATAGAGACCAACCAAACCATGGCTCATATTTTTCGAATGACAAATATTGAGATTCATTTATTTATTTATTTATTCATTTTTTTTTTTTTTTTTTGGAAAAACTGGTTAGTACTCCGGTCAATCCAAATATATTTTTTCTCGACCCCTATCTCCCCCAAAGGACAGCACCCACCCACCACCATCGAAACTACCCGCACACCAGAACACAGTCCTCAGCAAGAGCTTTTGCTGAATCCTAGGACACCAATGAACATCACTCTGAACTGCCAAGGGGCAAAAGAAAAACTCAAGAAGAAACTAATAAACAAGTAATATTGCATCATCTCAACATAATCCGAAGTAAATTCTCTTTAGCAATACAAAAAACTCATTTACATGGCAATACGGAAAACAGGAGTAAAGGCAGTCCTATCTTTCATAGTTAGGGAGTAAGCTTCCTGCAATTCATTGCATAAAGATCCAGAAGATTACTCGTGATCATAGTAGACCTCAAAAACATTACTATCACGGAATGGATACATAATCAAAGTAAGAACTTCTCGTCTCAAAGATAGTCATTAAAACTTCCCAAGATACAGCAATAGGCAATACACATTTGTTGACCTGGTCCGGCAGGTGTTACAGGACCTAAGAGTGCAGTATGAACAAGCAGAGTGTTGAAATCCCATATGGTCAACTAAGAGTGGAAAGCCATGAATGAGTTCTGCTTCCGAGCATGCTCTGGAATGAGGCGGTGGACTATATCACGTGGAATACCTGAAAGCTCTGTGAACGAATGAAATGTCATGTCAAGATGCTTCTCAAGTTACAGAAAAAATGGATGAGAGAAACATCAGAGATAGCAAGGACAACAAAGATGGTGGTGTTGGAATGAGGGTGATAAGCATGGCCACAAATTGAAGATAGCAATAGCAACTACTACTACTCTGGACAATATCGAAGGACAAATAAGTTATATTGTGTGTACTGCATATACAGTAATAGGACTACGTTATAACAAATAAGATTTAAGCTCATTTCCTCCCTTGATATTGTCCAATTTTATCCAAACCTCCCTACCAAACATGACATAAAGGTACAAGAATGTCGAGACGAGCCACTGGTTGCTTTAGTTTATGCAAATTAGGCCACTGTTTGGTTTGGATAAAAATCAGATTTTCAGTAGATTATGATAAAAATTGATGAAATGTGTGGTTGAAAAGTTGTATGTCCCATAAAATGAGTGGTTGCAAATGAGTCAGGAAAAAAAAAATGAGTTCTAAAAAATTGGGGCAAACCCGCTAGATGTTTTGCCACGCAGAATAAGAAAATGAAAAATTAGGGAATTGTGCATTAAAGTCACGGCAAAACAGGCAACCATATTGATACTGCCATATATTGCAAAACATTGAGTTAAATTTACCTTGAGGTTTAAAATTAAAGAGTGGAGGAAGAGGGCGACCGTTAGGAAGACGGGTGTTTGGGTCCCTCAGTTCATCAAAGAAAGGGTGAACGCAAGCTTCCAACTGCAATACCAACATAGAGACGATGAGTTATCTTGTAGTAATTTCAGAATTGTATATCCCCTTGGTGATGAAAGATTAACTTACAGCAGTGCATCTAAGATTTGGCGAGTACTGAAAAAAACGACAAACCAGGTCAACTGCTTCTGCAGGCAGACGCTTCTGGAATACCTGAAAAGTTAATTAAGGGCAGTAATATTGTGGAACAGATATTATGATGGTTACCAACATCCACATGCACCTTCAACTAATGTGAGTAAAATAAAAAAAATTCGATAAACCTTAACATCATAGGATTACACTGAACTGGAGCAAGAAAAGAGGAGAAAAATATACATCTCCATTAACAGTTGTGGGAAATTTTAAATTCTACAAGTTTAAGATGCAAAGAAAAAATTTAAGTTGACAAACTCACTAGCATTGATGATATTAAATGTTACCAGAGACATCTATCCAGGGCAGTAATTTCACAAAGGTTCTTGTCAACACGGAAAATTGGAGGCAAGTTCTAACTGATGACCCAGAACAAAAGAACAATTAACTCCTAGGCATCAGATTCGGATGCCACGTTCAAATCATTTGAGGTGGCGGACGAATTAGGTTGCAAATGGGCATAATATTGGCCTTCTGTGCATTGTTCCTAACCAACATTAATGTCTAAACTAATCTAAGACAAATTAACTCCTAGGCATCAGATTCGGATGCCACATTCAAATCATTTGAGGTGGCAGACGAATGGCTTCATTAGGTTGAAGATGGGCATCATATTGGCCTTCTGTGCATTGTTCCTAACCAACATTAATGTCTAAACTAATCTAAGACAATGCACACAAGTGTCAGACAATCAAGATTCACACGTCAAGCTTTTGCCGTGACTCAGAAGAGGGCTGCTATATATCAATCTCACTGTCTCGAGCTATTTGACAGCTCTTGAACTTAACGGGGACGACAAATGATGATTGAACAAACCTTGTGCCAAGGATGGGGCTTTATCTGCGGAAACTTGAACTCAGTGTAGTTTGGATTCATGCATTTAATCTCCTCTCTGGTAGGTGTTCCCAGCACCTGTATTACAATTTAAAAGACCGAGTCATTGAAAAATGAGTGACCTCCATAAGATTCTTAAGCAGTACTTTAAGATTTCAAAGGAGAAATTATGGTGGCAAAGCAAGGGAATATGGATAGGAAAAAAAAAATCACTATTACTCTCTCATATTTGGCAGATGTTCCATGTTGATGTTTTTATTTCTGCCCAGAACAAGTTTTTGGAGTTTAGTTTCTTCTCCGCCATTACTCCGCTTTATATGGAGATTGTTGGAACTTAGAAAATTAACTATTTATATTTGATCTAATAAACATGTGCCTCAATTGCAGGATATGCAATATCGGACTCAAACTTTTAGCTATTCACCATAGTCACCACTAAGATAACTTGTTTGTGAGATCATAGCTAAAATGTGGAACCAGAGTTATCACCTTTATAATTTCAACAAGTTGATCGACTCCACTCTCTCCGGGAAACAAGGGCTGTGTAAGTACAGAGAGAAAAATTAGAATAAAACAAATAGGTGTAAATTTTGAAAAGAGAAGTTGAAACATTCAGATCTCTAAACCACCTGTCCAAGAAGTAATTCAGCCATTACACAACCAGTTGACCATATATCTATTGCAGTCGTGTATTCAGTGGCACCAAATATGAGTTCAGGAGCACGATAATATCTCGAACAGATATAGGACACGTTGGGTTCTCCTTTAACCTAATGATACCAACAAAAATATAAGCAGAAGCAAACCGTAACTAATAACTCATTGCATGACAGACTTACCAAAACTTTAGCACTTCCAAAGTCACATATCTTCAGCTGATGAGTGTGTGGATTCACCTGGAAGTTAATTAACAGTATTTAGTCAATTAAAAGTTCAAATGAAACGATAAGAAGGCAAAGAAAATTCCACAATCAATTTCATAATCTAACTATTCAGGAGGAAAATTGGTCACCATTCTTTCTGCCCTTACTCAGGCCAACACAATAATGCACTCCCTGTACAATTAAAGATTAACAATTCCAACTTTTCTTGTGAGATGTAAGAGATCTCATATGTGACCATTGGAAAACATTTTTTGATTCCAAATTGGCCAGGAAACAATTACCAGCAGTCATTCACAATCAAAATTTTCTCAATCAAAATTTTCAGTACCGGTGAATAAATGAAGACGATCCCTTTTAGGTTCTTGAAAATGTTTCTTTCCAACATTCAGAAAATTATAAATGGTCCAAAAGTATCCTATAGCGCACTTCCCAGACATATTTAATTTAAATAACCAGAAAATAAAAATAAAAATAAAAACCTGTAGATAAGTCTGGCTGGCCTCAAGTGTCACTAACATTGTAAATAACCAACTGAAGTGAAGATGTTTTAGTATGAAAGTAACTAGTATCTATTGCACTATTTCACAAGATAATCCTCAATGACACAACCTTTCGGATGCATGGACTTATACCAAAAATTATGTCTTTTTTATCTTAACATCATATAGTTGAAAAACTTTTTTTTTTTCTTTTTCATCTAGCAAATGCATGAGTTATGTTTTTTTGCAGACGTATTTACACCAAGTCCTCTAATTAAAGAAGCAGGAATTTAGCTGTTTGGCTGTTTCCATATGTCAAGCGCATATGAAATTTAGGTTACAGGAATCACAGAATGGTACTTCCCTAAGTGTGCAAGCATGTTAGTGTGTAAACACTTGGCATTCCATGGTTTCTATCCAGAAGGAACTTAAACAAGGTGCTATCGGTGCCTAGGTAACCGGGGAAAAACGCCGACGTCGCCGGCAATAGCGTTCGGTAGGTTTAATCAAGCCAAAGCTCTGATACCATGTCGTGAAATTTGGAAGGAAGGAGAAAGTATATGTTTTATTGATAGATAACCAAACTAAATACAAGGATGGAAAAAAACTTTACAAAGTTACATCTAAGTCCCTAACATTTACAAAGACACAAGTTGGTATATATTTCAACTCAACCTTTCGGATGCATGGACTTATACCAAAAATTATGTCTTTTTTATCTTAACATCATATAGTTGAAAAACTTTTTTTTTTCTTTTTCATCTAGCAAATGCATGAGTTATGTTTTTTTGCAGATGTATGTACACCAAGTCCTCTAATTAAAGAAGCAGGAATTTAGCTGTTTGGCTGTTTCCATATGTCAAGCGCATATGAAATTTAGGTTACAGGAATCATAGAATGGTACTTCCCTAAGTGTGCAAGCATGTTAGTGTGTAAACACTTGGCATTCCATGGTTTCTACGGTCTTCCTTGAATTTGTTCCACGATGGGCTACAACAGATGTTGACCACTACAGGCCCAAAAGTTAAAGTAGCATCAAATTTCACAAAATAATTGCTTTAGATGCAGAATTGATCTAAAAATTCAAAACTTCGGTGATTGAAACGGAAAAATCTTACAAGTAAATTCTGAGGCTTGATGTCACGGTGACAGATACCAATACAATTATGTATATAAGCAAGTGCCCTGCATATCTGCAACCAGGTAAAGGAGTTTTTGACAAATGAAATGCTAATAGAATGGTGAAAAGCTAATATAGTACAATCAGATCAAAATTTAATATTTCAAGTAAATATCAAGTCAAACCAGCTAAAAGGATTATACTTACAGTAAGATATTTCAGACCAACATCTCATTGTATCAGGGCACATTTTAGATAAACGGGGTAGCAGTATGGGAATAGGAGAGCCGAGAGCCAAAAGGAATAATTAGGATGTGCAGATCTGTTTTCCCAGTGTCCAGGAACTTATTCAATAATCATTCATTCATATTAGCCTGTTCTACAACTAGCCGATAATTTCTTCCAAGATTATGCATAAACATGTAAAACAGCAGATTTTAAGCTTATCCCAGCATCCGCTTACAATTTTCATTGATAAATGTATAGGAAAAGCACAAAAAAATCCTGATATGAAACAATTGTTAGTTTAAATGCTCAATATATTATCCTCTTCTTGCTTTTAGTTTGCCATAACATCATAACTGGAGTAAAATTTATTCCACCTTAAGTGGAGACTGAAGTAGTGAAATGTATCTGAGTACGTCAGCCAATCACAAACAGTTCAGTTAGAGGTAAAGTAGTTTTACTGAAGTAGACATTACAAATGAGGATGTAAACAAATGATACCAGAAGTTAAAAGGTTAGCATAGATAGTCAAAAATCTGCACCAGAATAATCAAGGAAAACTAAATCGCACTCTGTAACAAACTCAACTTTGGTTCAAATGCCTCAGTATGAGAAATTAATATTATAAAATGACGTGCTGACAACTGCATCAGAGAATTGATAATATCCATTAAAATTCGATCCTAAATATCGAATTTGCCACCCTCTATCCAATCATGTGAGTGCATGCACACCCACACAAGAATAGAGGATTCTACAACTCCGGGTACTTAACATATCAAGGCATCTAATTAGTGGAAAAAATGAGATCAAGGAAGGACATAATGCATAGATAACATCAAGAGTATATGCAGATTTATAACTAAATCAAATAACATTGAATAAACAATCAAATGCTGTACATGCCTGATAAGTATATAGTTTGACATATATCAATGGCATTCGTTGGTTCATCCTGCTGTATTGCCTTGCAGTACGATTAACAGTGTCAGGAACGTATTCAAGAACAAGATTCAGATGTATCTCTTCCTTGTCTGTTGTTGAAAAAAAAGAATGCTTTAGGGCCACGATGTTAGTATGATCCAACATTTGCATAATCTGCAACTCCCTATTCTTGTATCGTTTGTCTTGAAGAACCTTCTTGATAGCAACAATTTCTCCAGTCGCTTGGCATTTCGCCTGTTGTTAACAGTTTGAATCACTAAAAAACAAAAAATAATGCACAAAACATGTATTTAAAACTCAAATTAGAGTCCGCAGTGTTTACTTGCACAACTACGCCAAAGGAACCAGTTCCAACAACATGTTCCGCTATGTAACTGACAGCCTGTGAATCCAAATAAAATTCATCGAAACGTAATGAAAAATAAAGAATCATGCACACCATCTGAAGTTGTAGTTCTACAGATTAGCAACCACCAACCTGCTTGGGTTGACCATTTCGGCCACCAGTAGTGGTCCTAATGACATGTCCTGTTTCAGCACCCACACCATCAATTATATCGGGTTCACTATCCTGCATCATGAAAGACGTCTTGTAAGTGAAATAACTACACAAGTTCATCCTAAACTAGGCATGCCAATGACATGTCCTGCTTCAGCACCCACACCATCAAATATATCAGATTCACTACTATCCTGCATCATGAAAGATGTCTTGTGGTAAGTGAAATAAATACAACAAGGTCATCATAAACTAGGCATCCTGCATGAAATAACGTGTGAACGTTGGGTGGTAAAACGACAAAATGTCCATAAGATGAAATTATGAATATAGCGGAAAAAGATGATGTTAAGATGGATACATATTCATACTAAAATGAATAAAATAAGAAATAAGAATACAAGCCAATAAGTGGTGGTAGTGTCGATTGAGGATAAAATCAGGACAGCTTAGGTGGTAGTGATAAGTTTCCCAAAGAGGCTCCCGTTCATAAGAGTGAGAAGATCTCAATAAAACAAGTCAGAAGAGAGGGAAGACCAAAACAAACATGGCCTGTAGCAGTTGTTAAGGACCTAGATACTTTAGATCTTCCAGTAGGAACAAACCAAATGAAGTTCCCACAAAATATTTTCGGAGTCGATCCTAAAAGTACAGGGCACAAGGATAAGTTTGTTGGTGGTGGGGATGAAAAATTATAATATTACTCAATCATATAAGACTAAAATGCTTAAATTAGTACAGAAAGTAGTCACTATAACAACTAAGTAACTGCTAAGAAAGAGGTGATAAATCGTAAAGGGATAGATTGATGATAGCCTTTCAAAAGCTTACTCTATCATCATCAGGGTCCATTCTGTCCCTCAATCTCATTCCTAGCATCTCCTTTCCAAGCCAATCAACTGAACTAGATGATCCCTTGAAACCATTAGAAGATCTTGAACTGCCAGCTCCTCCATGTCCTAGGCCAGAAGATGCCATGAGTGAGTCTGACGAGTATTAATGTATTTGTATCTGCTCCTTTCAGAATAATTATTTGTGATGCAGGTATCTTCCTATCCATATGTTCTCTTTTCAGGGTAATTGTTTTTCATGCGTCTTTCCATCTCAATGATATTCCACTGTACCTAACATATTAACAAAAATCTTGTCAAGGTTGCAAAGACTGCCAGGTAGGAATAAGAGAAGGCAAGTAAGTTTGGGTTTTGCCTTCAGATAAAATTTTGGCAAGTAACACAAACAGCAGAAAGTAAAAACTTATTTTTCCACTCCATGCATCGAAGACCAATTCTGCTGCCAAGGATAGAAGTATTGGGTAGAACAGTTTGACCAGGCTGAATAGAATCAGATCTTTTATATATATTTTTATAATTTCATGTAAACCAACAACAGCAACCACAAGCAGATAAGATTGGGCAGAAGAAGTTGGTTATACGGCACTTTGCCACCAAATATTTCTAAAGAGTTAGTCAAATGGAAAAAGATCCATACAATATTGTAAATATTAACTCTGAAACATTTGATGGGAAGTAGGAAAAATGCATAATCTCTTGAACAATTGTTCCATTTCCGTATTCAACAAATGTAAATGGCAGAGTGATGTCGATATTACAAAAGACTATGAAATTCTCCAAATAATTTATACAGATCTTATCAAAGTTTCTTGCTTTTAGTTTTGCTACGCTACCACGTAAACAAGACAGTTACTATGTAGAAGTGCTTTTGCCAAGACATAATACAATCTGGAAAACAGAATACAAGCCTCCAAGTCCAACTACACAAAAGTAAATAGTGATGCATGTTTTTTTGTTTCATGGAGCAATATCTATTCTCGCCAAAGTTTCTCTTGGGCTTATTTATTTGAAAGTAAAACTGCATTATATCTTCTTAAAGGATGGTTATTGGAAACACTACCTTCTACCACATGCAGTATTCTGCAGATTATTTACCAAAAAATAAATAAATAAGTAAATAAATAAAAGATTGTATTCAAAAGTTTATGATATGAAACACTCCCGATAATTTTCATATGTTTCACTTTTGGTTGGTATATGGAAGGATTTCTAAGCCCAATATTGATCCCTTTGGGTCTCGGCCATGATGGCTTTTTAATTGATTTTGACGATGGAGCATTTTCATTGACTCTATAATTCAAAAGAGTAATAAGACACATGCAATACAACTATACGAGAGCTTGACAAGACAATAGACAATCTGGAAAAGTAGATTCAACCTTTCAAGTCCAACTACATTAAGTAGTGATTGCAGGTGTTCAGTGTTTAAAAGGCTAAATTAAATATAGAGGCATCTTGTCTCTGTCAGCCTATGAGTAAGCTTGAAGCACTTTAAGTTGTAAACTTCAATAAAATCATTGAAGGAAAAAAGAAAAATAACATATTTAAAAATTCGTAAATAATAGATTTCAATAAAATTAAGAGTCTACTTTGTGATTAGAAATGTGAAAGGCATATAAAGTCTAGCGATCATTAATAACCTACTAACACTAAAAAAGTGCAACTTCACTTGAGGTGTTTATCGCATTTAAGTTGTAAGAGGAAGGGCAAGTCTGGTTTCACTTGTTCTCTTCTATAAATTTCAATAAGTTCCTTTCTGGTTTTTAGAGTTGTAAGAAAACCTCAAAACAGTCGGAAGCTATTAAAAAAAGCCCAGAAAGTTGAGGTAATTAAAAGGGAAGCACAGAATTGGGGGTGATCCAAGCTCTTAGCAATACTCAATAAGTACCAAATTTGAGTTATTACTTTGTTAAAGCTGAAACCCATAAATGCTGTGGTGTGGTGAATTTTCTAGTTAGGTCATCAAAGGACTAATTCAAAAATAAAATCCAAGATATGGGAACAATTCACAATTCCTCCTCCCAAACTATTTGAGCAGCCAAACAAATATACTGAGAAGATAGTGACAGATATAGCATTAGATCATTAGATAATTTGCCGTCTGCTTCCAGATAAACAATTTACCTAATCAAGTAGATCTAAGTCTTCCACTTATCTACACAATAATCCTGCCAAGTTAATGAAGTTTCCCTCTACTTTAACTTCATCGGAATTACTCCAGTAGCAACGATCGGTAAAAAGTACATCAAACTATTTCAAGTTTCGAATTCCATAAAAAAAAAAAAAATAACGCATATTCACTCACCTGTATTAAGCTTTCTGCAAATCCGAAGCAAATTACAAGCATTTACCCAACCCTTGAACTCCCAAAAAGAAAAAAAGTGTACACTACTTGCAAATATTATTTTAATGCAATCCTTACCAAATTGGAGATTTTGAAGAAGAAAAAGAAGAGGAAGAGGAAGAAGAAGATGAGATCAGAACCAAAGAGCGTGCACTGTTGTTATTGATTAAAATTGCATTCTTTTTTTCCGTTATTACCTTTTCCCTTCTCTATCCNAAGAAGAAAAAGAAGAGGAAGAAGAAGAAGAAGATGAGATCAGAACCAAAGAGCGTGCACTGTTGTTATTGATTAAAATTGCATTCTTTTTTTCCGTTATTACCTTTTCCCTTCTCTATCCCTAACTTCTACTGTATTAAATGGAGGAACTTTTTTAAAAATAAAAAATAAATTTTCCTCTCCACATAGAGCTCATTTGGTACCGATTAAAATTCGATTAAAATTAAAAATATAGTCCTTATTGGGTCCACTCGTCTAACAAAAGTCAACAATAACGACTAATTTTTCAATTTTAATCCGATTTTAATCTCTACCAAATGAGCTCTTAAGTCCTTTTGGTGTAAATTTTGAATAATAAAATTTAACAAAAGAAATTTTTCAAAGAATATAATGTTAAAAGTAGGAAAAATGGATGTACCACGATTAATTTTTTTTATTAAAAAATGTATTTTTAAAAATGAGTTTGAAAAAAATTGTACCGATATTAAATAATTTTTTGTAATACTTTCAAGTAAATAACAACTTTTATAACATGTAGGGTAAATTGTAACAAGGTCTCCAAGCCCTTCAAAATATTGTCATGGGTCACAATTCTTTCATTTTTGTGATCGAAGTTCCAATTTTTAAATTAAAATGCGACATGAGGTCCGTTGAACGGTTTCTATCCAACTTTTTTTATCAATGGACACATAAGTCACCCATTGAGCAGATTTTAACTATTTTAAAGAAGGGCAAAAATGTATTTTCATATTATCTCATTTTAAATGATTAAAGAATAGAAATAGAAACAAGTTTTTTTTTTTATATATAAAGGAAAGTATACATCATCTTCTTCACATACCCACGCACAATGTTTGCCCATCCCAACTAGTCGCTATGCCAGTGACGTCACGCCACGCCACCCCATCCCACTTTACCCCATCCCTGTAACCTTCACCCCAACCCCTTTCGATAAACTGCCACCCATTGGTAATTTCTCCCCATCGTGGTGGCAATTGCAAGATTGGAATTGAGATGGTGATGACGATGCTTGCAAAGGGCAATGATTAGGTGAAGAAAATAAGTATTTCCCATTTCAATTTTTTTGTTTTATCATTTTTTATTCTTTTATTCTTTTATTTGTTTTCCCTTTCTCTTTTTCAATCATTTTAAATGTGATAATATGAAAAGACCCTTTTGCCCTTTTTCTAAATTGGTTAAAATTTGGTCAATTGGTGACTTATGAATAAACTAAGGGAGTAGCTGTTTTCATCCACGATTTTTATATATTCATCCACTTTTTAAATATATATTACATTTTTAGCTCAAGTAAATTTACTTAAATAGACAAAAATAAAATTAAGTAAAATACATCCTTCTAAATCTATCTATTTCAGGGTACGATGACTATCACTTTATATACCTATACATCCACACCAAGACTTAAGGCTGTGATTTGCAAAGAAAATGTTCTTTTAACAGTGATGACGTCTCATGTCTACCATAGTTTATCACAATTGAGACTTGTCTATCATCTCATTTTGGTATACAATTGAGACTTGTCTATCATCTCATTGCTTTTTCAAAATTTTCTACTTTATCTACCTACTAAATTATTATTAATTCTTAATGTAGCATTTTTTTTTCATGAACCCACAAAATATATTGTAAAAGTTTTAATCTTTTTCTGCGTTTGGGCTTTTGGAAAAAGCTACACAATCACAAAATTGAAACTTTTGGATACTTTCTCACTCTTAAAAGTGGTTTTTCTGCTGAAAAATACCTCTTTCTTACTTAACTCATCCAAGAATTGTATGGAACTTTAATGTGATTCTTTCTTTTCTTTTTAAAATTCTTGAATTTTCATTCAATGCATTTGTTTTTGTTTGGATTATTAAGGTTATATATCACATGGCACACACAAGCTCATGTGAGGGTTAATTAGTTTAATAAATACTGGACATAACTACTTAAAAGAATATGACAAAAAGAAGATACCTGCTGCTCTCAACATCCTGGATATGTGATGGAGGTGAGCATCAAGCTGTTGAAAGTCTTAGTTCCAAGACCTTTCACAGACCAGTTGTTTTAGTATCTGCAATGGACTTGCTTTTTGATGTTTTTGTAATTTGGAAATTCAACTTTTGGAATGTCGTGCTTTTTCTATGATATTGTATGCGGCTAACTTTAACCTTATAGTTTTGATAATAACAAACAAATTAATCTTATTTTTTAACAATTGAATTTAAGTGATAATAGTCTTCAAAACTAAAAATGAAGGAAACTTGATTCCATTTCAATAGTTTCTTTAGTATTTCACATTTTTGTGTATTGAATTTTCTAAAGCAAAACCATGCCGAGTTCAATAATTAGAACTAGCGTTCACCTTCACTTGATTGTTAGATTCCAATTTTGTGCTCAACTTCAAATGAAGTTGTTTCATATCCTGCCGAAGTAAACTGCAAGCATATCCTCTTTTGTGCAAAGGGTTAAAAAAAATGTGATTTTCTGGGTAATGCAAAAAGGCATGAATTGTAGTTGACATACTCTTTTGTGCACTCATTTTTGATTTTCCCCTTCGTTAGTTATTATGTAACTTCTAATAAAAGTAGCCGTAGCACTTCAAAAATTGTCTATATGTATTGTAGCACGACTAAGAATCATTGAAAAGCTATTCTATCCCCTTTGGTTTATTTTTTGCATTCTGTTGTTTTCTTTTGTCAATATATGAATTTATGGATTATGAATACAGTTTAAAAACGCATTTTTGCTAATATATAAATTTCCTAGCACAGAGCTTGTTAATTAAAAGTTATTTCATACCGAAAGGGGGCCATTTTGCCGTGTATTTGTTATATCTACATTTCGTATGCTTGTTTAATTTATTTGAATCTTAGCCACGATTTGGAGTTCAAATTTTTTTTTTCTTTTCACGGATTAGGACTGTGTTCAAAAACGTTGTCCTTGACTCCTTCTTGCGACGATTATTCGATCGGAAAGGAAAAATCGCAAAATGTCAAGCCTACTCCCGCTTCTCGTCGTTGTTACTTGCTACCGTCATCCACAGCCGTCCGCCAGTAACGGGTAACCTTAACGGAGTGATAAGGTTCGTACATTAACATTTTTGATTTAGTGATTTTTCTTCCCGTCCGGTGACTCATTTTCAGTAATTCATATTTGAGCATGTGAACAGTGAAAAGATGATTTCATGAATCTTAGAACCGGTGAATTTGAATGGTTTAATCCGTCTGCTTTTGTAACCTCTTGGTCATTTTGATGCTCTCTTGAATTTGTGCTTTTGTCAATATGTGATTTGTAAATATGGTTTGGACATTTGTCTTGTGAATTGTGTTTGTGATATGTGAGATTTAGTTTGGGAACTTCATCAAAAAATAAAATAGAGGTGGTGATTATGTATTACATGATCATGTATTTTTACCTTCTCAATGGTGATTATGTTCAGCCTTCTAAGTTCGTTTGTTATCCTTAAACATCCATGTATATTTTTTGAAACTAAGCTAAGCTTGTCATAAAGGATAAAGTAATGTATGAACTAACAGATGATTTCCTTTTGTATTGTTCATCGCCATGAACTGTTGTTCTCGACAGTTCACCACAGTAATTCTCGACAACTCGAACGTATTTATGTTACGTAGGAGAGCGTATGGTTCGTACATTAACATTTTTGATTTAGTGATTTTTCTTCCCGTCCGGTGACTCATTTCCAGTAATTTATATTTGAGCATGTGAACAGTGAATAGATGATTTCATGAATCTTAGAACCGGTGAATTTGAATGGTTTAATCCGTCTGCTTCTGTAACCTCTTGGTCATTTTGATACTCTCTTGAATTTGTGTTTTTGTCAATATGTGATTTGTAAATATGGTTTGGACATTTGTTTTGTGAATTATGTTTGTGATATGTAATATTTAGTTTAGGAAATTCATCAAAAAACAAAATAGAGGTGGTAATTATGTATTACAGGATCATGTATTTTTACCTTCTCACCGGTGATTATATTCAGCCTTCTAAGTTCGTTTGTTATCCTTAAACATCCATGTATATTTTTTGAAACTAAGCTAAGCTTGTCATAAAGGATAAAGTGATGTATGAACTAACAGATGATTTCCTTTTGTATTGTTCATCGCCATGAACTGTTGTTCCCAACATTTCACCGCAGTAATTCTCAACAACTCCAATGTATTTTTGTTACGTAGGAGAGCGTATAGATAGATATGTTCATTTTCGGTACATTATGCAATGTTTGTAGGCTCGGCTAACTAATTTGGCCCATACGATCTTTTTACATAGGGGTGCTTATGAGTTGCCGGTTGAGGCTACCATACCTATCGAAGGTGCTGATGTTCTTCACACCAAAAAACGGTGATCGATACCCCTTCGACTGTTTGCAGCATCAACCAGGACGTTGTATACCAGAGGGGGGAAGAAGAGATCAAAAAAATAAGTGAGTAAATCCTATGTGAACATACTATGAATAAGTCAGTATTTCATAATGAACTTGCGCTACATTTCGTTTACAACCTACGTTAGGTGACAACGGGTATGCAATATATGTTGCCATTTGAACAAGTAAATTTGTGTGTCCCTTTGGTCCACACTGAACTAGGTTATAGTTAAAGACATTTAATAATTTTCAGGTTTAAAAATAATGATGATCTTCAATCTGTGTGTGAAATAAAAATTAATTTGTAGATTCTACTTTCGGTTCATGACTAACTGTTTTTTAATCTCTCTCAGGGTCTTCGAGACGTGCTTAACTTGAGACTAGTTATTGACCTGTACAACATCGCAGAGGTTTTGTTGCCCGATATCTAATTATAGTGTTCTTTTGTATTGATGTGGTGGTTTTTCACTACCCCTAGCAATTCTTCACTACCCCTAGCAATTCTTCAGGGTGAAAAAATTGTTTCAGTAAGTTCGGTTCGAGTTGGATAACTGAATTTGGATTTGTAATCATGTAAAAGGAAGATAATTTTTATGTTCTGTGTTCGAATGGCTTCGTGGTGATGCCAACATTTTGTCTCAATGAACATTATTTTAAGTTAGCAACGTTACAATTGTCCCATCTCAT
>CAIGRR010538258.1:0-13309 GCA_903798365.1 Fraxinus sp. 1973-6204
AAGGGAATTTGCTTTCCTTTGCGCCTTGCTGGTTCCACTTCTTGTAATCTCTATCAAATAGTCATAAACACCGTATTGTTTAGTATAAGAATGTCATGGTTGCCATGGATGATATAAGTTTTGCTATGCCTTATTCTTTGTGAAGTTCACACTACACACAGAAACACAATAAATCAGCACAGGAAATTTAAAAATGATCCAACTGAAGAAAAAAAAAACGCCAACAACGACATTTAAATCGACCCAATATGACTTGGCTACAATTTTACCGACCCATTAAGACCTTCAACGAGTTATAATTAGGCATCATGACGAATATTGCTGCAAGGAATTCCATCAGTAATTGCCAGCTAACGGAATATTATTTCCATGGCTAAATATCAGTTCCTGACAAATAAACTTTACCGACCGATTTTTCCATGGATCTTCTGTTGGAATCAACGACTGGAAAATCCATGGCTAATCCCACAACTTTTTAGTGATATCCGGATGAGTTTAATGGTTGAACTTACTGATTTTACGGTGTCGAAATAAGCCTTGGAGGCCGTCTCTGGAGACCGGACTAGCTTCATTTTGTCCCTTTTCCCCCAATTTCTTTGTTCTTGTCCTTATAATTTGTTAACTGATCATCTCCTCTGCTACCTCCGGCTGACTTCCGGTGGCTCGCCTTATGTCCGCCCAGAGCTTGGTAAGACCCAAAGGCCTTGCCACAAACTGGACATTTGTACATCAGCTTGGAAGAATCCAACGTTGTCATCACTGGCGATGCCGGTGGGGGCGGAAGAGGAGTTTGTGAGCGTTTATATTGATTCTCCGCCGGAGCAGCCACAACAATGGCCGCTTCAATCGTTGTGACGGCAACGAGAGAGTGAATAGCTGTAGGCGATTTCCGTTTAGGAGACGGTGCAGCGAGAGAATGGAGAGGAGAGCATCGAGAGAGAGGAGAGGTAGAGAGAGAACGATTTTGGGGGAAATGAGGTGGGTGAAGGGTTGCTTTCTAAATTAATTGAATTTAACAATAATATATTAATTAAAACACCTGATTTTTGAAAGATTAAATATCTCCTCTGATTTTTGAATTTGGAAACTTAAATACATGGGTTTAGGTAATTTTCTCTTATATTAATTCATTACATAATACATCAGACCTATTGTTTTCGGAATTGTTTTTCGAGATCATGGCTCTTTATGAATCTTGACTGCAACACGCACGTACACACTCCCAAATTGCGTTTTAGTTACGTCTTCTTCAAGCGTTTCAGTACTAAATTAACCTGCAAGTTTTGGTGATATTTTTATTAAATATTATGAACAAATCTTAGCACTACAAACTTACCAAAAATTAATTGGTTAAATCCCATAGAATCTACTTGAGATTTACGAAATCCAAGAAAATTATAATCTCACAAGCATGATCCAGTAATTCGCATCAGATTATGATAATTACTAAAAGGATTATGATATTATAACACAATCTCAAATCACCTTTGCCATTAACAAAAACCCAATAGTAAGCATTCACATGATTACATATCATTTTACGCAACAAAAAAAGCACAAAAATTAGTATATGTAGTGTAGAAGACAAATTAAACATGCAGGGAAACAAAAATCCATTCTAGTTATTATCATAGTTGATTCCTTTGCTCGGTCCGGACGGAGGGATTATATCCTTAGCAAGCATGGCTTTCACTGGTAGATCATACACCATTCCAGCCTCAATCCTGTCAACCTTAAAATCTGTCTTCTCATTTAATGGTCTGCCTAAGGAAAGTTGGCAAATCATTAAACAAATGAAAAAGAGTGCGATGAATTGATAGAGCCTATTTTCTTTGTCCATTTGATGGATTTGAAAGATCTTAAAATGGTGTTTTGTGAATAAAGTGAAAGAAAATATTGGAATAGGGCTCTCTACCTTTGGGGTGGCTTTTATATACAATGTAAGAGATATCGACGGGTTAAAAGTCACAAGTTTTGACATGTTTGGAGTTGACTATTTCAGTGTGAAACATCGTCATATTAAAGCCCAACCATATTAGGTTGACTGTATTAAATAGATGTGTACGAAATATTAACATAATTTTAATTCATTTTTCCATTAATTATATCTAGGTCTAATATTGCCTAGCATATCTTAACAAATATGTCTTTTTCTGCTCAAAATTGGTTGAGATTTATGAATGTCTCATTAGAAATATGTTCATATATAAAAGTTCATTAAAATCTCATGAACAAAGCCATATGTATATAAATAAGTTTCACTGAAATTTTAACGGAAAAAGCTAAATGTACTACATAGATATCCCGAAACTTTTACTTCATGCTGACGTGGACTTGATTGACTATTCAAAACTGACAGCAATCTTTTTGAAAAAAAAAAAATCACATTATTTGGCTGGCAAATTTGTTTGAATCAACCCCCAAAATCAATCTCTCTCTCTCTCTCTCTCTCTCTCTCTCTCGCGATCCGTGAAATCAAACTCCCAAAATCACCCCCTTCCCTTGCACTCGCTCTCTCTCTCTCTCGATCCGTGAAATCAAAAACTCCGATGAAATCGCCAGAGGCACCATCTGTGAAGTCGCCAGAAATCATCCCCCAAATTCAATCCAACATTAGGTTGCTCAAATTGAAGATAGATTGAAAAAATCCAAAACGAAGATTTTCAGTCCAAATAAAAATTTACATGAAGCAGCATTCGTGATTATATGAATTTTCTTTTAGATAAGGTTTATCGGAGTGGGAATTCATAGAAATCCAGCTGAAATTGAGAAGAAATTACAGAGTAACCGGCGGCCTTGAATTCTCCGATCGCCTTAATCGACGCCATGTCACAAACCCAACTCCAATCCTCCAAAATCCCAGACCCTACAAAATCCACAAAATTTTTAACATTAAGTTTCCTTGTACAATCTTCACAAACTCCTTAGAACTTTCTGTTCTGTGAATAGTCCTTTTACGGAAAAACTCCCGTATAAAACTCGGAATTTTGAATTGAATCGATTGAGGGCTTCATCAAATGATGCTCAATCTATTACGGGCAGTTCTTTTGGCGACCAAAGTGAAGCACGAGCGCCTGAGTTTTTTGGAATTTATTACTTCAGAGATAGTCAAAGTGGTGGCAATGCTTGCATTAGCTTTGGCATTGTGTCACAATAATGGGTTCGCCGACGTGTGGTTGCCATCGTCCAAGTCGCCGGCGACGTGCTGCTCCATTTTCGTCGGGAGCTTTTTCAGAGCGGAGGAGGAGGAGGCGATTGTAAAATGACGGGAGTTTCTAAAATGGCGCCTTTTACTTTTTTTTTTTAAATAATTGCTGTGTTGAATATTTAAAGAGAAGCCACATCAGCAGGAAGTAACTCATGTAGTACTCCATGGAGTACGTGTAGCACTTCCCAATTTTAACACACTCACATGGGGGTGGGCCCATCCAAGGTAATAAAAAATTGTCAAAAAAATCTCACCATCCCCCTCTATTGTGAGGTATCGGTGGGGTTCCTGTACCCACAGCATAACTAAAATCTTATGTCATTAGTGAAGGGCTTATAATACTTTGAGGTGCTTAATCCAAATTTACCATGCGAGTAAGCTAGTTGTGTTCAAGGTTGTCGACATAATAACATCGGAAAAATTTGATTATCATTGCATCCTTTCACTTCTAAGGAAAGACAATTTAATTTTTTCGCTGGATATATGAAGGTGAATCTGATATTAATGACAATTGTCATTTGTTGGTGAAGTCTCACAACCTTCTTTCTTTACATGTATGACAAACTCTTGGACACGGCCTGAAATATGGACCTTAAACAACTGTTCATCGATCACGTGATTCTAAAAGTGTACGAATCGTAAAAAATAGTAACAATGAGCTTTTGAGTTCAAGTATATAGTACCCACAAGATCTAAGTATTTGCTACTAATTTTATCATATTCTAGCTCCACTAAATTTATTTAGTAACCAATTATCAAATTCAATACTTTATGTTTTTAACTAAATTAATCTAGTCTATGAAAGTTTAAGAAGTTTGTGAAAACCTTTAGGATTAAGTAGTTAGAAATTTCGATTTCACTTAGGTTATTTAACATTTATATAATCCAAGTTTGTTCAACTCGTTTTCCATATGTATTAACGATCGAAATAATCCATTTTAGTTTGTAATCTCTCTCGAGCACAATTAACCCTATCCACATGCCTGTATTTACTATATTTCTATGTAAATTCATACACATTTAAAAAGATATCATTTAGTAATTCAATTATGATTGCATAAATTTTAAAGTGTCTCTCAATCTCTGAGTGAATTGCTCAAATAGTCACTGAACTATATGCCATACTTCCAAAATGTCACTGAACTTTCAAAATTACCCAAGTTATCACTGAATTTTGTAAAAGATTTTCACGAGGTCATTGAACTGTTAAAATCACCCCATTCATCACTGAACTTTGTAAAATGTTTCACAGGGGTCACTAATTCAGTGATCTCCTAGGAAATATTTTGCAAAGTTTAGTGATCCCGTAGAAATTTTTTGCAAAGTTCAGTAATGAATGGAGTGATTTTTAAAGTTCAGTGACCACGTGAAAACTTTTTTACAAAGTTCAGTGATGAATTTGGTAATTTTTTAAAGTTCGGTGACCCATTGAAGCATGACATAAAGTTGAGTGACCATTTGGACAATTCACTCCTCAATCTCTTATCAAAATTTATATTACTTATTGCACGAACTAGACAAATATATATCTTTTCAATCTCAATATTGAGCAACTGAATATTAATCAAGGACTTTCAATTGTTCATTGATTTATTGTTTATCTCATGGCCAATTATGTTTTTCAATCTTCGAATTCCAAATTGAGGTATAGATTTAAAGAAACCTATGTATATGAATGTATAATTTAGCCTCAAGATTGTATATCTAGACTCCCCATTTAATTGAATGAAAAGAATCATATTTATAGGTCTTGATTTATGTCTAAAATAGAGTCCCAGTTGATACGAACCACAATTTTAATCAAATTAGTATATCCCAAATTGCTAAAAATTGTAGTTTCACTTCTGTAATTCGGTCCATGTTTTCTCTTTTGTTTGGATTGAGTCCTCTTATTATCACGAGTACTACGATCGAAAATTGAATCCTTAGTATGTCATCTCATTACACCAAGCGATACCTACATCAAAGAGCATAGGATATTTTCTTGTACTGCTTCACATTATTGATTTACAGGAATATATAGGGTTAAAAATGACGACGAAACAAGAAAGTAATTTTGGACCACAATAGTGAGTACCCACATTATTACATATCGTATTATGCGACATAAAAACCACAAAATCTAAATATAGAAGACAAATTAAACATGCATAAAAATGACAAACCGTTATAGTTATTGTCATCATTTATTATTTTGCTCGCTCCAGACAAAGGGACTATAGCTTAAGGTAGGACAGCCTTCATCGATAACTTATACACCATTCGATCTTAATCCTGTCAACCTTAAATATGTTTTCTCATTCAATGGTCTGCCTAAGGGAAGTTAGCAAATCATTAAAAAATCCAAAAAAGAGTGTGATGAATTGAGAGATCCTATTTGTTTATCCATTTGATGGATTTTGAAATACTTATGAAATTAGACTCCGCGTCCTCTTTACGGTGCAAGGTATTTCAACTACTCTGATGAACGAACGTTACCTGCAAAAATGAGGTTGGGGCTTTCTCTCCCGTTATACCTTCATCGTGAGAATTAGTAGGTTGTTTTGGAACGTATGAAGAGGAAATAGAAAGGGTATTCAAACAGCTAGAGTTTCAAGATCCGTACCTATCTTGTTTTAAGAATATTTGTAGATGTCTGAAGCCATATAACTGTCGGGCGGTTATCGTGACACGTGTCCCACATAATACCTCCCACAACCCCCCACATCCTGAGTGGTGGATCTCTACCTTTACAACGGTTGGTAGTGTTCATAATAACCGCTAGTCGGTTCCCATTCGACTGAACTTCATGCTTTCCAACCAAGTTCTCTCAAGAAACATATTGGTTCATAAGTATTTGAACCAAAACTTGAAAATTGGACAAGATCTTCCAAGCGAAGTGGTGGTTCTTGAGATTCCAAAATGCTATAATCTTTATAATTCCCAACTTAAACTGGACAAAATCACTTAGGAAATTCGATCGTATTGACAATTATATCTATAGTGGGCCTAGGCCCAAGAAAGGCTTCTAGGGTCCGACCCCCGTGAGATTGATGTATACAAAGACATTATGGATGGTGGCTTTTGATTCCCCAACCATCCCTTTTTCATATCAATGTTTAACGAATTTCACCTCACCCCTAGTCAAATAAACCCTAACGCGTGGAGGAAGGCATTGTATTTCTTGTACGTTTGCCTTAGTAAGAAGATCTTACTCTTAGCAGACCTCTTTAGTTATGTCTTTGAGATGCATGAGCCAACTTAGTATAATGCATTTGTTTTCTTCACATCTAAAGTCCCCTTACTCTTTCCCAAATTTAGGAATCTCAACAGCGGGTGAAAATCTCGATTATTCTTTATTCGACCGTCTGAGATTCAATTCTCTTTCAACGCCAATTGGAGACATCATCAAATCCGTCTTTTTAATAGTCAAGTCGAGCTTATTCATCTTCTAATAGCGTAAATCCAGCAAGTGACTGATACACCTCCCCTTGCACCCGATCTCGGGTCAGTTTTGACTATGAGGAATATGTTGATAGTGGGGATTGGTCGACCTACCAGTAAGTCTTCTTGTCACGCTCGTGCTTTTACACTTGTATATTTTCTTACTTGTTAGTCTCTCTTATTTTGCCTGATAAACTCAATCTTGTGCATGCAGATATGGACTTTGATTTAGATGAGGTATTGAAGTTTCTGCCCGGACCGGGGAGCGATGAGGGATTTATATGCAGGTATGAAATTCGACATGGAGGAGACCATGGACTCCATACTCGAGTACGGGCACGAGAGTGGTATCGAGCTAACTCCGATTCCATTAAAAATAAAAGTACTGATGGAGAGGCAATGTATCATGACATCGAAGAGACATCCTAACCATTGATGAGCTCGCTGAATCTATTCCACCGCCCAAGACTACAGGGGACAGCTCAAGTCGTGTCGGGTTCAAGCCCTTCCCCTCCCAGATTTTGGATTTTCCCTACTCAGGGCTATTCCGAGTGCTCAGGTCTTTGGTTATACTTACCCGTACCAGAACAATCACCAAGCAAAATGCTGATGACGTAGAAAGTTTTTGGCAATCTACACTCAGAGGGTATGCATCCTGCTATACTTAATCATTTTTGTTGGTTTATTCTCTCGAGCATGCCTAATGGTTGTTTATCATTTTGCCTCTTTGCTTGTTAGGTTGTAACCTTACAAACTGGACTTGTTGAGCTGAGCTGCCATCAATCATCGACATTGAAAGTTCTTGCGGAAGAAAAGAAGAAGGAAGCTCACCACTACAGAAATTAAGTTTCTTCTTTAAAGAAGTCTCTTGATGCTTTAGAGGCCCGGACTCGTGAGCAAGAGACGAAAATTGATAACCTACAATCTATTTTAGCTTGAGCTCTCGAGGAGGCGGTGGAGTGATAGAAAGCTTCAATGGAGTATGCTAAGGACCTGGAGCCGTCTGTGGAGAAGTATAAATCGTCATCCGATTATGCTAACGTCTTACATTCATACGAGGGAAAGGCGATGGTGGCATCAATCAATTATACCAAGGAGTGGTTATTTTTCGAACACCCTTCGGGTTTCGATAGGTTTTTAGCTCAATGCAAAGGAAGAGAGATCGGAGCCCCTGAATCTAAGATATTCAAGCTCACATCACGACCGTAAATTTTTTTTGAGCAAACCAATTTTTTGGCTTTATTACTGACCGCTATATGTCAAGCGATTTAAGATTGTAGAGTACGAGGCCTAGTGATTTTGAGCTTTAATATTTTCTTGGATTTGAAAACTCACCACCAGGTTGTAGAGCGATTTTGAGCAAACCAATTTTTTGATTCATTGCTCACCGTTATCCCATATTCTACCTCGAGTCATTGAAGGAAGTTTGCAGCACTCGTTTCAATCGATAACAAATCACGTTCCCGTGCTGACATTTAACTTTCCTAGATTTGGAGACTCAGTAGGCGCTCCGAGACGTCCCAGCTAGACTGGCCCTTCCTTAGTGCCCTTATCATCCATCGCCTCTTACGCCTTTCATTAAATGATTACAATAGAATGTATCCGTAACAGGCATTACATCCAGGAAACCAATAAAGAATCCTAGTGACTATAATTACAAATACGTTAAACACTACATTAAGAAAATTCATAAAACACACTAACGACTTTATTTACAAAGGACACCACTTGATTTGAAATCCCTGCCTGCCGATCTATTGATAGTACTTCTTGAGATGCTATGTGTTCCACGATATACCCAGTGGTTTTCATTTCAAGTCCTTTAGACTATAGGTCCATTTTCCAAGTCTGTGAATCACCTCGTATGGTCCTTCCTAATTTGGTCCCAGATTGGACGGAGGGTGCCCTCCTGCTGCTATTTTCCTTAGTACGAGATCTTCCGGTTGAAAAACTCTAGGTCTCACCCTTCTATTAAAGTATTTAGCGACCCTTCGTTCGTAAGCCGCCATCCTGATAGTTGTTTTCTCTCTTACCCCCTCAAGTAGGTTGAGCTCTACACTGGTAGCCGTAACGTCAACCTGCTTGACTTTCATCATGCTGGTTCACTTAGGATTTTCACTGGGATAACAGCTTCCATTCCAAAAGATAATTTGAAAGGTGTTTCTTTTGTTGGTTCTCTCGGGGTCGTGTGATATACTCACTACAAGTTAGGTAATTCATCTGCCCAAAACCTCTTTTCCTTTTCCAACCTCGTCTTTAGATCCCGTAATATCGCTCGGTTTGTTATTTCCACTTGCCTATCACACTTGGGGTGAGCAACGAAAGTATGTCTATAATCTATGTGATAACTTGCACAGAAGGCGTTGAAGCCGTAATTGTCGAACTGTCTGCCATTGTTGGAAATGAGGACTCTAGGTATACCAAACTTGCACATAATATTTTTCCAAATGAAACTCTGTACTTTAGTCATCGTAATTATGGCCAAAGGTTCTGCCTCTACCCATTCGATGAAATAGTTAATAGCTACTAGCAAGAACTTTCTCTGTCCTTTGGCCGTAGGCACCCCAGAATATTCGTCCCCCATTGAAAGAAATGGCATACCCTAAAATAGATGACTGTAGCTCGTCTAGAATATAAATCAAATTCCCACGATGCTGACATGTATCACACTTTCTTACCAACATTTTGGCATACTCCTTCATCGTGGGCCAATAGTACCCATGTCGTAGAGCTTTGAATGCGAGGGCATTCTCCCCTTGATGATCACCACAGACTCTTGCATGTATCATGAATAGCACCACCTACGCCTTAATTGGGCGCAAACACTTAAGTACGGGATGGTGAATCCTCGTTTGTAGAGTTGTCCATCGATAATTATGAACAAAGTTGCTCGAGTTTTTAGTCTCCTCGCCTCAGGTACATCTTTTGGCAGTTTATCTTCCACTAGGTAATCGATCAACTAGTCCATTCAACTTTTTTCATGTTCCGTGTTGGCTATGTGAACTATGTGCATAATGCTTGACTGTCGCAAGATTTGTGCATTTGTTGTGTTAGGCAGATTTTTTAGGTTTGCGAACTCAAGCTTGGACAAAGTGTCGGCTCGTTCATCTCTTACTTCAAATTCTCCCATCACTGCAAATTACTACTGATGACACCCCAAGCCTGGCTGCCAGCTCATGCCCGTAATTACTGCCTCGTACTCGTCATCATTATTTGTTGTCGGGAACTCGAAGCGCAAAGAATACTCCAACTTTTCAGACTCTGGCCGAATCATTCACATTACAAGGACCCATCCACAAAGATTTTTCAAACCGCTTCTTGTCGCAAGGGATAGTCAAGCGGGGTCGTAAGTTCTGTAATACAATCCACCAGCACTTGTGCCCTGATAACCGTTCTTGGCTTAAACTCGATGTCAAATTCACTTAACTCGACTGTCCACTTGCAACCTCTCGAAAGTTTCAGGTCAATGTAGAATCTACTTGACGGGTTGATCCGTCATGACTTGTACGGTGTGAGACTCAAAGTATGGCCTTAACTTTTTGGCTACCACAATGAGCACAAACACTAATTGCTCTGCGAGGTTATACCCTATTTCCGCTCGTCTCAGCACTTGGCTCACATCGTAGACTAGCTTCTGTACCTTTGAAAACTCCTTCATTAGCACCGTACTGATCGCTTACTTTTATACTGCTAAGTATAAACACAGCACATACCCAGCATATGGCCTAGTCAGGATCGGTGGTTGTTGTAGTGACTGTTTCAAAGAAGAGACTCCTTACACTCTTTGGTCCGTTCAAAGTTGGTAAAGCCTCCAATTGCCTTGAAAAAGAGGTAGCACTTATGTGCTGCTCAACTCATGAAATGATTCAACATCGCTACTCGACATGTTAGCCTTTGAACGTCCTTCCTAATCTCAGAGCTTTTCATTTCTAGAATAGATCGAATCTTATCTGGGTTTACTTCAATGCTTTTTTGTGTTATCATAAAACCCAGGAACTTCACACCCGCTGTTCCAAAAACACATTTCTTGGGATTGAATTTTAGTCTATTTTGTCTGGTGACGTTGAGCACTTTTTGTAAATCAGTTACATGATTGTTGGTCTTGGTACTCTTGATGAACATGTCATTTACATATGCTTCAATAACACTCCCAACTAGGTCTTTGAAGACCTTATTCACCATCCTCTAATAGGTTGCTCTGGAATTTTTCAAATAAAATAGCATATTCGTATAACAGTATGTCCCAGAATCGATTATGAAAGAGATTTTCTCCAGTCCGGTTCGACCATGGAGATCTGATGGTACCCAGAAATGGTATCCAAAAAACTTAATCGCTCGTGACCGGACGTGGCATTCACAAAGTGATCTATTATAGGTAGTGGGTACGAGTCTTTCGAACACACTTTATTCAATGTAGTGTAATCTACACACATACGCCATTTTCCATTCGATTTTTTTACTAGAACGACATTCGCCAACCACCTTCCTAATTAACCCTGCCTGCAACAGCTTTTCAACTTCTGTCTTCGCCACAGCCTACCGTTCTGGGGAAGGGTTTCTTTTCTTCTAATTTACAGGCTTAGCTCTGGTGAAACACCAAGACGATGTTGAGTGACTGATGGGTCGATCCCTTGAATATCATTTGAGCACCATGCATAAACGTCCAAATTGACATACAAACAATTCACCAATTCATCTCTTTCCTCCGACTTCAAGTTTGCCCCAATATTAAATTCACGTCCTTCTGCCACTGAGATTTTTATGTCATGTCGAGGGGCTCGATTCATCCTTTAGAGGCTCGAGATCCATTATCATAATTGGTGGAGATCTCTTAACTTGTATACTATCAATATAACACTTTCTTTAAGATTGTTGGTTGTCCCTCACACACCTGATACCACAACTACCGAGAATTTCATAACTTGATGATAAGTGGAAAGAATGGCTCCAACAAAATTTAGCAGAGGTCGACCATAGATTGCAATATATACCATGAGGGTCTTGACAACGAAAAAATTTGACAGGATCACCACACTTGCAGTATAAGTGCCCAATGTCATTGGGAGCTTCACAGCTCCTTTTGGTATGATGGTAGCTCTTTTGAATCCTTGGAGAAGTGCGGATACTGCTTTCAATCTTTTCAAGAAAATTCTCAATCCCACAAATGCTTCCCAAGTAAAGATATTTGTCGCGCTACCTCCATCAATCAACACCCTTTGACATCATAATTCTCCATGTCACCGACGACCACCAAAGCATCATCATGGGGGGTTATCACGCCAATTAAATCTTCATTACTAAAAGTGATGCTTTGATTGAACCTCGCCTCCTTCTGAACATAGCAGACCCCAACTATGTGAGCATAACTCTTTAGGGACAAGTTTGAATCCATGCCTGATGTGATACTCCAGTTATCACCTTTATTACACCGGCCATAGGTGGTGGGCGATCGTCAACCTTTTGCTTGCCTCAATCATTCTTTACGTACTTAGTTAGAGCCCCCGATTCAGGAGATGATCGACCACCTCCTTCAAATGGATGCATTCTTCTGTGCCATGCCCATGGTCCCTATGGAAGTGGCAATACCTGCTCTTGTCTCTCTTGCCAGCAGACGCTATCATTGGTTTTGGCCAGTCAAGCTCCTTCATATCTCTAATGTCCATTAGCAACTTTGCCCACGGAGTATTTAAAGGAGTGGAGGCCTAAACCTCCTCTCGCCTCTGCCTGATGGATCGATCCTAAGCGTACCCCTTTGTTCATGGACTCGTTCTTCGGATTTCCTTTTTCATTGGATTTTTGCTCATCACTTGACATTTTCTTGTGACCTTCTACCTCTCATCCTTCTCTGAGTTTTTTCGTGACCTTCTCTACTTCCTCCTACGTCGGCGTATTTGTCACCCTTTTCAGTAGGTTATGCATAGATTCCATAGGATTTTTGGAGAGTAGCATCTTAAAGGCCCGATTTCGCGTCCTGTTCATCAACGCTATTACACCTGTAAACATTTGAAGATCCTTTATGCCAGTGTCACCTGGTTGAACCTAGCTAAGTACTCCTACAAAGATTCATCTTTCTCTTGTACAACCTACATCAATCTAATGGTTGTTTTCCTCTTCCTCTAACTACTCAAGAAGTAAGCCACAAAACTCCAGAGAGCTCATCAAATATTTTTATAGATCGGGGTGCTAAAGCGGCCACCTAGTCTTTGGCCTCTCTTTTGAGTGCTGGGAAAAAGACATGCACAGCAGTGCATCCAGGCTGCATAGAGTCTCGTTAAATCAGTAAAGGTCCGCAGGTGGTCAAACAGATCTGTGACTTCGTCTTATACTTCTATCATCGACTGTTTGAAGCCTTTCAGTAAAGGAACCGCCATGATCTTGGGCGCAAATGGGTCTTCTTCCAAAACCACCTTCCTGCTCTTATCCTTCTTCTTGAACAATACATTGTCTATCTTCTAGGTCATCATTTCCTCCATCTTCCTTTCCAAGTCTATCATAGGTTGGGAAACTGCAACCCTTGTAGCTCCCAAGTTTCCTATTGGTGCTAAATAACAGGTGAGACAATTATTTATTCCACTTAAGGCGGTTGCTCGCATATGGCCTCCGACAGGTTCTGCAATGGGGCTGCGGCTTTTTACGATTGACTTTTCAAGAGGGTCATTGATAAGTGCGTTTTACGCA